>CABHPQ010160931.1:12423-30421 GCA_902168405.1 Peromyscus aztecus | reverse complement strand
TTTTTTTGTATAAAAAGTGAGATTAAAAGCCATCTCAAATTATAAAAACATTTAGTATTCACATGACACATAAATCATACAAACTGGATGATACATGTGGTAAAATTTCTGACTCTTTCAAGTCTTTTCTTGGAGAAAACAGAATTTACCTAACCTCTACCCAGTAGCCGGAGCAATCTGCCTTGTAATTATTCTTAATCTTAGAACCCACACCATCCAGCTCAGATTGCTCCAGTTTGTGAACTAAAGATTTACATAAATTTCACAATCCACATTTTCCAATGTTACCCATTAACTGCTAGTAAACCCAGTCTACTCAGTGAGTATTTGTGAAGAAGCCATTTCTGTACTTGAACAAGTGCAACTTGTAACATTTAATTCACTTGAAACTTTAATTTGTCTCCCTCTGACACTCTACTGAAGAAATATTTTTTTTCTCTTACCTGAAATTATAATTCTATTAAGCTTCATAGTTTCTTTTAAAGGCAGGGGATGCCTAGAGTTATTTTAATCACAAAAATCAAGTCTCTATTCTGGTTTACCATTCCTAATCCTTCAATTTCTATTGAAGTGTGAGTCTTTCCCTCCATATTCATCTTTCTCTTAGAAGCCAGTGAGCATCCTAGCTTTTCAGAAGGACATAAAAATTGGCTTTGAGCATCTCTTCCTCATTCACCTGCTAACCTTATGGAAAACTGGAGAGTAGGAAAAGGAGACAAGGATATTGTAGCCTTATAGAAACTATGTAAGATTACACTGGAACTTTGGACAGGATGATACTTGAAGTGTGTTCTTGCATCTCTTTAGCCATCCTTCACATACTCAACTTGAATGTTCCTCTTTGGACTCATGGGAAATAGTCACAGGAGTTTCCTTGAAGTTTTTGCACAAATATCCTCCACCCATTCTGCAAGGGAATGAAAAGCGATCATACTTCCTTTGGAAATCTGTACCAATTTTGCATCACTTTTTAATACTCTAAACATGAGTGCTTCCAAAGGATATAAGAGAGATATTCTGATGTCTGATTGTTCTCCCATTATCCTTTCTGTCTTCATCTGAAACTTAATTTGTCTTACCACTAATTAGAAAATGTTACCACCAGCTATCTATGGCATCTCAGTTTAAAAATTGTAATTTGGGCTGTTACCTCATCCCAGATGGCAAGTATCAGCAGGAGAGCTTTTGGTGTCTGACTTGTGGAGTGAACGGAAGGGAACAGTTATGGTCAGAACAGTGAATTTACACAGCAGAGCACTCAAGCCTGCCAGTAAGATATTGCAGAGGAACAAGGATGATGTAATGCCCTGCCCTGGAAATTGGTATCACTTAACTAGAATGAAAGCTTCAAATAATGCTTCAATATCTTCAATACTCACACAAAAGTGTTAACCAATGTCTCGCTCTTCTGTAAGAAGGCATATTGTAGTATAGGCTAAAGAGAACTGAGAAGGCCTTGAAGACTATAGGAAGTGACAATCAGTAGACAGACTAGTGAGCTTTACGGACAACTGTCATGCAGTCCGTAATGCTCCAATGAGTGTGAAGCTGTGCAAGATGGTTATGATAAGGAGAGGAAAGTGAACTTTCAATTGTTACAGGAAAACTTACTTGAGAAATAGTAATTACAGAGAACTTAGGACTCCAAGATCACAAACAATATTTCAACTCCGCACTTGCAATCATAGGTCAGAGCCAGGAGAACCAGGTGATGGGAATCCTACAAAAATCTGAAGATGTTTGCTAGCATTCTTTTGAAAAAAAAAAATCTGATGGGACTGAGTAAAGTCTACAGGCAGAAATGGCCACTGTTCATGGTCAAATGATTGCAACATTGCCTCAGTGTTGTACAGAGGGAGCTTTGAAAGTGCACTTTCAAAGAAGACTGAAGTCAACAAATGTGCTATAAATAACATTCCCATTAATAAAGACCATACTAGCTTTGATTGCATGAAGAAGGTAAAACTAACCCAGGTAGAAAGGGTAAAGCTTAAGATTTTCAAGAAAGCTGCAAGATCCAGAATTTAGCAAAGCAATACTTCCTGTTTATACAATCCAGGCAGAACAATGCCCTCAAATTTCACCAGTTTGCAGTCCTAACGCCCTGCACATCTCCCTCCTGCGTCACCCCAGGATGCCTTTCCTGTTGTGAATGCACACAAAAGCAGTTGATCTGCTTGTGGAAAATTTTTGTCAGCATCCAGAAAATGCATCTGAAATTCAATTATATCTATATAGAATCTTTCCTTATCTATTTTTCTGTAGCCTGCTCTTGTGATTTTAGATTAATATCTCTTGCCACTTTTTAAAAGTTAACACTAATGATTATAACTTAATTTATAATCTGGTGAGAATTCAATTCTCCAAGGAAAAATGAGAAGAAATGAACTCATATTCCTAATAAATTAAAATGTTCCATATGTTAATTTGAAAAGATTTAAAAAGACAAAGCCAAATTTATACAGATAAATTATAGTGATAAGACTCATGAAACATAATGAACATAATTAATTCTATGCCTTTGAAGCTTTTATATATTATACAATTATTTGGTTTGTTATTTTTAGCCTCTGATCATTTCTTTACTCTCCATTAAAAATAACACAATTGTTTAAATATTTTTAAATATAGATTTTTACTTGAATCTCAATGTTATTATTTTTGTTATCATAAGATACAGTGTTATTAATACTTAGAAATACACCTGATACATTTTAACATTGGCTTCATATTTATTCATGATTCTTGTGTCTACAGTTTCAGAATATATATTCTCTGATGGCTGTTTTCTATTCTTGTTTCTAGAAGAAACACTAAGCTCTAGTTTATGAGCTTTGAGGGGAAATGTCTTTCAATTTTTCTCTAAATAAATAATATTCTATAAAGAATTTTAGCTTCCTTTAAGGCTAATCTTTAAGTATACTGTATTTCAAAGGAAATATCTGAACACAGTAACAACCATGCCGCAGTTTGATGGACAAATAAAAGTCATATTGTTTCTTATTCTAGAAAAGGTATAAATAACACAATTAAGAAAATATATCCAGATACTCTTCACAGTGATTCTTATTTATCATAGAACTGAAATTCAATCAAATTATTTGATCACAAATGATCTATAGCTATCAACACCATTAACCAAGAAAAGTAATATATTGTGTTGTTTGCTCGACGGATGTTGTGAGTTAGACATAGTGAGTTGAAGATCTGACTGAGATTTTGCTCAAGAAACATGTTTTTAAAGCATCCTTTTATATATTTAAAATTACATACCCAACATGCCTAGAGATCATTTGAAAATATTGTTTAAATTTTCTTCTTTGCAACTATTTCAATGTGAATAAAAGTCTAAGTCGTAGTAAAGAGATGGGTGGAGTAATCTTTGCTCTCCCTCTCTGAAGCTACTCTTAGCAGTTCCTAGTTTAAAGTGTCCAAGACCACGATTAGAATATAAGGTCTTCCGATCACCAGAGTAGGTCAGCTCAGGCACCCTCTTGACCATTGCCAGTAGTCTATAGTGGAGTCATCTTTGTGGGTTCCTGGGGACCTCTCTAGCACTCTGCTTCTTCCTGTTCCTATGATGTATTCATGGTATCTCTTTCCTTGTTCTCCCACTCTGTTCCTGATCCAGCTAGGACCTCCAGCTCCCCTAAGCTCTCTTTACCCCAACCCTTGCCCTCCATTACCCCCCTCACCCCCAGTTTGCTCATGTAGATTTCATCTATTTCTCCGTCACTGGGTGATCTCTTTGTCTTTCCTAGGGTCCTCTTTACTAGCTAGCCTCCCTGGAGTTGTGAGTTGCAGACCCTAACTGTCATGATAGAATCCTCATCAAGTGACTGATGGAAGGAGATGCAGAGATCCACAGCCAAGCCCCAGGTGGGAGAGAGGAGGGATTATATGAGCAAGAGCTATCAAGACCATGATTGGAAAAAGTACAGAGACAACTAGCCAAACTAGTGGAAACACATGAGCTGTGAACCAATAGCTGAGGAGCCCCATGGTACTGAACTAGACCCTCTGGATAAGTGAGACAGTCATTTAGCTTGAACTGTTTACCCCGCCCCCCCTCCAGGCAGTGAAACCTGGACCTGTCCTTAGCACATGAACAGGCTTTTTGAAACCTTGTGCCTATGCTAAGACACTTTGCTCAGCCTTGGAGAAGGGGGTAGGGGCTTGGACTTGCCTCATCTGAATAAACCAGGCTCTGCTGACTCCCCAGGGGAGACCTTTCTTTGGAGGAGGTGGGAATGGGTGGGTTGAGGGGAAAGGCTGGGGGTGGGAGAAGGGAGGACAGGGGAATCCATGGTTGATATGTAAAATGAATAAACAATCTCTTAATTAAAAAAATTAAAAATTAAAGAAAGAAAGAATATAAGGTCTTAGAGCCAGAATCATAGCCTTTCTGCTAATTAGATTATGATTAATGATCCCAGAGTCTTCATATTAGTGTGATTTTTCAGAATCACCCAAACTTAACTGCTCCTGACAGTGGGCAGCCAGGTATTCTGCACTACTCCCAAGTTGTTTCTGCAAAGAGAGATTCTGTTGCACAAACCACATAATCTAATTTTGCAACCTCAAAACAAGTATTTTTGGCCAATTGGTACATGTACAGTTATTCATATAAATAAATAGATGTTTTAGAATTAACTGGCTATAACACTTTTAATAATCAAATTGTTTCTGTTAGCATGCTAAACACTCACAATAAGAAAAATAAGACCTCGTACATGTGGACAGCTGTGGAAATTATTTACCTCACTGTTAATCACAGTGATATGACATATTGATAATGGAGTTAATTAAAACACAAAGCAGTTTAGTTGGTATTTTAAGTCTCTATAAGGAAGATTTATTTGTTACTTTTCTACTGATGTGATAAAACACCATATTGAGCCAACCTATGGAAGAAAGAGTTTATTTGGGGCTTATGTTTCCTGAGGGTAAAAGCCCACAAAGGTAGGTCCAGCAGGAGGCAGATATGATTGCAGTAGATAGAACCTGAGAGCTCACACCTTGAACCTCAAGCAGGAAAAGGAGAGCTAGCTGGTTGTATTTTAAAACCTAAAGCTCACACTCTGGGACATTCAGGGACATACTCCAGCAAAACCACACAGAATAAGTCTCCTCAAAGTACTCCAGCACTAGTACCTGAGACTTTTGAAGGATATCTCATTCAAACAATCATAGAAGATAATGTTCAACAGTCTCTTTGTGAAGATGCAAGGTGTTGATTTATTTAACGTTTCAGATTATACTGTGAAATTATTTTAAAAAGTAAATTTCTAGTAAATCTCAATTATCAAAGTATAAAAAGAAAACTAATAAAATGTATACATATATCATTATAAACTAATAATATATGTAATATTAATATTACAATATATTAACATACATATAAAGTTATATGTTAAGGAAAATAATACTATAAATGTAATATGATATGTATAATAAAATAATATGTTAAATTAGATATAATGAATATTTAATCTAAAAATAAATAATTGAAAACATAAAATACTTTGAAATAACCATCAAAATGTTGCAAATCATAAAAAGAAACTAAGAAAAATATGTTTGTAATTACCCAGAAGATGTATTTTAAAAACAAAATAATGTCTTCAAGCTTAATGTAGCCCAGGAGGCCAGCTCCCAGAACTGCTCCAGAGTTTTACATAGAATGCCTCAGAGGGGTGGGACTTCGGGAAGAACTTCTTATCTGTCTTGTGGCCAGACATTTTCTATCTGAGGGGGAAATAAGAAAACATACACACTTTCTGGTGGTAACTTTCTCTTTTACTTCATCTTAAAAAATAATCTCTCTGAAAATCACTCTGTCTCCACATAGTTATATTCCACATTGTTACATTCTCTGTACATTCTCCACACAGCCACATACCTCTTTTGCATAGTTACAACTCTTTTCTATGAAGCTTCATTTTCCTTGTCTCCACACAGTTACAAATCTCCACACAGCCACAGCTAAACATCTCATTTGCATAGCTCTCTCACCATACAGCATCTTACACAGTTCCTTCATATACTCCCACACAGCTCTTTACACAGTTTCTTCACACAGCTCCTCTACATAGCAGCAACTCCTTCACAGAGCTCTCTCTCTCTCTGTCTGTCTCTTTCTGTGTCCCTGTCTCTATCTCTCTGTCTCTCATACACACACACACACACACACACACACACACACACACACACACACACACTTCTATATCATTCACTCACTCTTTACTCACTCATTCTCTCACTCACTCCACTCTCTCACACTTCTCTGATGCTTCTATCTCTCACATTTCTTTATCTCTCACACATTTCTCTCTTCCCATTCAACTGCATCCCTCACTCAGTACACACGCCCACTTCAACCGCTAACTCTGAACAACAATATGTTACATTTTCCAACTCTGAACCATTCTCATAACACATGGTAAGTCACACAGTTTTTCCCAGGCTATGAATGTCACATTGACTGGCCACTGAGTAACATTTGGCCATGCATAAATGGTTAGGGTTCTCAGATAGAAAGTAAACAGTCAATTGGCTGAACCTTGAGCCTGTGACATAAACTGAGGCTGGGACTATGTGCAGAAAGTCAAATCCTGCAGGGAGTTATGTCTTAATGATGTCAGCCTGACTTTGGTTTAACAGACACTTGGAAATTTGTCCTTGAGTATTACTATTTGCAGGGGCAGCTAGTCTGTTTGGAATTTGTTCTCAAGTCTAAAATTAGTTTTCTTTGTGACTGAGAACACTACTACTTTCTTGTGTCAGTTATGAAAAATATTCTAGTATTATTTCTACTCATCAGAAGTATACAGCTTTAGCAGAAACCATCTTTCTGACCATCCACAGCTATAGGTATGCTCAAAGATGGAATATTTTCTTGAGATAAACATACAAGCAGTGGGAAAAATAGCCATAGCATTTCTTAGGGAAGAAATGTAGTGGCGCATGAGAGAAATTACAGACAAGAGCACCCAGTCATTTGCAGTCAGTGTCCCCATGGCTTTGCCAAGTGGGGCTCCCCATCAGAGAATTATTCATCAGGTAGGTCGACCTGTTGAATACTAGCTGCCATCTGCTGTATACTCCCATGACCCTCGGCACAAGCTCATCCATGTTTAATTATATGACAGAATATCCCTCTTTCTAGAGTCAAGGAATGCTTCTTTGTAACTATGCCATGTGTAAATATATTCAGTACTGCTAACTATGTACTTAAAATGCATTAAGGGCTGCAGCTTTGTTATTTGTATTTTAATTGCAATTAAAAGAAGCAACATGTATTTTACAGAGCTTCTATTGTGTTAGATTTCTATGAGACCCCTCACATGGCCCTTGGTTTTAGCAATCTTTCCCATATTCCCTTCCTCACTCTCCATGTGTTTGATCCTCCAATTCCACCATGCCTGCATCCATCCATAACTATCTATTTTATTTACTCTTCCTAGGGAAATCCATCACTTTCCCCTAGTCCCTTACTCTATACCTAGCTCATGTGATTATATGGGTTGTGGGTTGTCTATCAATGACTAGATAGAGGTCATCAACATATAAGCAAACACTTACCATATTTGTTTTTGGAGGTCTGAGTTACCTTACTCAGGTTGATTTTTTTCTATTTCCATCCATATAGCTGTGAATTTCATTATTTCATTTTTTAATGTTTGAGTAATATTCCATTGTATAAGTATACCATATTTTTATTAATTCTTCTGCTGAGAGACATCTAGGTTATTTCCAATTGATGGCTATTAGAACAAGCAGCAGTGAACATGTTTAAGTGTCCAAAAGTAGGATGAAGCATCCTTTGGGTATATGCCCAAGAGTAGTTTGGCTAGATCTTGAGATATATTGAGTCCCATCTTTCTGAGGAACTACCACACTGATTTCCATAGTGGTTGTACAAGTTTGTACTCATAGCAGTAATGCAACATAGTACTGCAGTGTTACAAAGAAACAATATATGCTGACTTGTTAAAACTATCTAAATATGTTAAAAATGTGCTAATAAGACCAGAGTTTACAACTACAAATATGTAAATCAAACAGCTATTTTCATACTCAATTAATTAAAGATTTTTAAAGTAGGACATGCAGCCAAAAACGGCCTTAAAATTAATGTGAAGAAATGTGTAAAAATTCTTGCAACTTATTTGGAATTATACTTCTGAAAATCTGAAAAACGCTCCTTGATCCAATAATTCTAATGAAACATTCAGCAATAAAAGAGTAGCAAAATATAATGAAAGCCATTGATTGATATTCTATCAATAAAATTAAGAAAAAATAATGTTATCCTGTTAGAAGTGAAAAATATTATATATCACTTGGGATCTGTGGGAGGTATGTAGAGTGAGTAGAAAATTTCTTAATAAAGAAAAGTGAAAAAATGTGTAAAAGTTCTTCATATTTAACCTGTAAATGATAATACTATCCCTAAACATTATCCAATAAAGATTATTTTCCATTAAACATATTGTTTTGTCCCAAGTCAGAATAATGACCATCATGGCAGGGAGCATGTCATCAGGCAGGTAGGCTTGGCAGGAGAGCAGTAGCTGAGAGCTTACATCCTAATCCACAAATTGGAACCAGAGATAGAGCTAAATAGATAGCTCTGAATAACTGAAGGCACATATGAAATTATAAAAGGAACAGTTGAGTTTATGATTTTTACATCAGTATCTCACAGTATAATTCTAGTAAGTTGTCCAGACCCCAGTAATTGCACCCTCATCAATCACGGTGACTCTCTTCTTTTCTCTCTTAGTTTTTCACATATATGCTTGTCTGCACGCGCGCGCACACACACACACACACACACACACACACACACACACACACGATATTTTGGTAGGAGGGGTGCTAGGTGGAAAGAAACAGAATTTCTACAGAGCAGGAGGGGAAAAGAGAGTGATAAGTAGAGAATCTGATCAGAATGTCTTGTATACATGTATGAAATGGCCAAAAATACCTTTTTAAAGTAGCAATGCCTGAATTGGTACAACAGTTGTGGCAAATTACATAGTCCCTGATTAGAAACTGCTTTGAATCCACACTCAA
The DNA here is from genome assembly GCA_902168405.1 of Peromyscus aztecus. Classification (NCBI taxonomy): domain Eukaryota; kingdom Metazoa; phylum Chordata; class Mammalia; order Rodentia; family Cricetidae; genus Peromyscus; species Peromyscus aztecus. Next base: position 21,340 of record CABHPQ010160931.1, on the reverse strand, counting down.
AAATAAGAGTGCATAGTGTATTCAATTTCATTCCAGAGTAACTGTTCTGTATCCCAGGGACACGAGGAGAATAACTCTAAAATGACAGTCCTAAAGATAGATTTCAGAAGTTGTGAAAGGGAGAGTGGAGTAGATGGGGGCAGACTGGAAACAGCGAAGGAGGGATTGGTCTCTCGGGAAACACGTACGGTGTGCTCACACTGTGTGGTAGTCAGTGCACATTGAGGTGTTTGTAGTTAAGACAATGCTGAGTTTTGCGCCATCATTTGACAGAAGACACTGAAAATACAAGAATAAATGATCTGCCCAAAGTAATGTTAAAAGGAAAGCCTTTTCTTCTCCTGGTTCTCTCAAGGAATTTATTAATTTCCCATACTTGAAGAAAATACAACCTCTGCTTTCATTTCAAATAGCTTTCAGCATGAGAAAATGAACAGTCATTGCACTGATGTTAGTTACGTTTTAGAGCCATGTAATTTTTATTAAAATTCTTACATGAGATCTGCCCTACGAATTCCAGGAAATTACAATTAACAAATGTTCCAAGGACAGAATCATAATAAGTAGGAGTGATAAAATTCATTGTTAATATAAATTATTAGTCACTCTTTCACACCTTTTGGTTCATATATCTTGAAACAGTTTTTTGTCTCCAGTTACTTTAGACTCAGCATGAAATTATAAAATTGCTTTGAAAACATCAAAGACAGAAAGAATCGCTCCCAATCTGCAACTTAACAACTGTATCCCCGGATCAGTAAGAAAGGTCAAAGGGGCTAATGTATTCACAAAGTACAGGATAGGGCTCACTGATGGGGATATACTTAATCCTCTGCGCCAAATAATCATTAGCAGTGGTGATGGATATAGTGGAATCTGCCATAGCTACAGGGTTAATACTACATTTATTCAGATTCATAAAATGAGGTAGGAGTTATCATGTTCTGCATTTGTAATGGGAATGAAAGGAATGAAGGATGAGATGCCCGATTCCGTAAACTCCAGCACTCTTTGTCAAATTGCAAATTGACTTTTCATCATAGAATTCTAATTTTATACACATTTAATGTTATTACTTAGAAATGACATTTTGTGGGAAATAACATCTGGATAAAACGTTTTCAGTATGTAATTGCGCATGCTTTCATTCAAGGAATATTTATTCTGCAATTCTATGTTCACAGTGAAATTAGCGATTTATGTTAGTTAACTTATATACATATATATTAATTTATATGCATTAATTTATATGCATATATTTATATACATATTCATGCATAGAAGAGCAATTAGTGGTCACGAATGTGAAAGACAGCAAGGAGGGGTCCACAGGAGGGACTGGAGGGAAAAAAGAGGAGGAATAAATAATATAATTATAATATCAAGAATTAAAAAATAGCAATAATAATAAAGTTCATTTAAAAATTATACCATTGCTTTCAAAAGGTACTCTTCCCATTTCAAATTACAATGTAAAAATTTGTAATTATTGAAACTATGACACAGACATTGAAATTTACAGATATTACCTTATAATTAAACAAAACTGAAAAGTATTTCAAAATTCTTTTTGGAATTAAGTGAAAAACAACACTTATTTTGTTCCTTCTCAACATCACAAACTTCATTTTAATAAATATGGTATTCAATAATGTACTTCTATATCCATTCTATAATGAAATACAATATTATTTTTCATTTCGAAAATATGCACGTTACATAAAAACCCTTTAAAGTCTTAAAATATCATATTGCTTGATGAAGTTATCTCTCATTTGAATTATATTAATGGTCAGTGAATTGTCTCTTTCAGACCTTGTGTAAATATTTAATAACCTAAAGATGGTCAATAATTTAAATTCAAGGAGATTTGTACATTGATCTTTCAGATAAATTGCTACTAAACCCCATGATGTCCCACAGGTTCAGTTTGTTTTATGATATTACGCGTTATATATTGTGAAAGCACATGCACAGCCAACTAAGGAACCTGTCATGTTCCGTAGGTAAAGCAAATGAACTGAATGCTGTATATAACTTGTTCTGATTGGAATGGAGGCATACTGCTATCTCAGGTGGAGCTTTGCTTTGGGTGAAATCATAAATTAGGAACAGAGAGCCATTATCACTCTCACTCTCCTGAAGCACTCTTGACTCACCACACTGACTCTGCTTTTCACTCCCTTAGGAGGCTAGCTTCCTTGCTGATGCATTGGGACCACACCAGGAGACAACTCTTTGTTTCATGCTTCAAGCATGCTGCTTTCCCCCATTTCAAAAGTTAATGTCTATTATATACTGCCCATCAACTTGAGTGCAAGTAGAAATATTTAAAAGTTACTCTAACAATGGCGGCAAAATTGCATATTTATTTAAGTGTATCCTCTTGCTACAATGATTTTTTAAAAATATTTTATCAGTTGATAGAAATATCTCTTGTTTAATATGAGAATATCTTTAAAAATGTAAATCTTCCCCTTTACCTATAGAGATGTTCCATACAGTAGTCATATATTGTATTGTATCAACTATATTCTTCAACATTTATTTCATAAGTAATAACTAGGTATCATTTCCATGATACAAGATAATATGAGATATAGCAACTATAACAATAATTATGTGTTTATACAATCACATAGCTTTTAACACTTATATTCTAATTTCAGAATAGAGTAATAGTTTCAGAAATAGATTACATTTACAGCATTAGGTTGATTAAACAAAGTCAATTAAAATATTATGCTTAGAAAATTATTGACATAGTTCAATATGTCCTTATTTAGTTTTACAGAAACAACTAAGTTATAATGTAATTGGATATGTATTTCACAATTGATAGGCACTATAAAGCAAAGATATTTTATTAAAATATGATATTTTATTGCTAATTTTGAGGAATTCAGTTTTAAAGTGAATAAATACATTTAACTGAGATTAATGTTATTAAAATTCCACACCACTCTCCTATAGCTGAAGTTGGGGAGATAAATGATTAAAATTTCATGATAATTGTGCCTTAAAATTCCATCGTATGTCTGTTTCCTCTTTCTCAATACTCGTGACAGAGAAAGTAGAGTTCAAATTAGATTTTTTAATCAATACAGTCAGGTTTTATGATGCTTTTAGAAAACAAATTAATAGAAGTGCAATAATTCTCCAAAAACCTTACATGATTTTAGAATTAAAAATGGTTGCATTAAATAGAGCCCCTTCTATAATGCTGGGCTGAAAACCCTAGTAAACAGGCATTAGACATTTCCCTGTTGCTACTGAAACAACACTATCCTATAGTATATGCCCTCAATCTTCACTTGTCAAGATAAGGGTAATCAATCTCAATTCCCCATAAAATGTAATTTCCATTAGAGACAAGCAATAAACACTACCAATTTCTCGGTAGCTTTAGACTTCTACAAAATAATCCCCTTTAACGGAGACTGAGGGAAAAACACTTTATTTTACCACCTAGATACCGATATGTAGAAGCAGAGAAAGTCAATTCATCTTCTTATCTGACTGAGATGTCTATAATTAATGTTTGTTTAGTTTCCAGGAAAAAAAAGAATAAAATAGAAGTCAGTGAAATTGATTGTTTCTGAGTAAGGGCAGCAACATCCACAAAAACTGGCCCGAATATTTTCTGTTGAAACAATACACCACATAATGTAGCCTGCAACTAACATCACAAGACTGAAACAACCTATCAATCCAAGACATGGCTGCTGATACCATATCCTTGTAAAATGTTCTGTGTCAGGTAAGAGTCTTGCCTCCCATCCTTAGGAAACTTGTATTTAACCAGTGTAGAAAACACATCAGTTTAATTTCATACTCAAGATATATATTTATATGTGTAATTATTTTTAAAACTAAGGAAGATGATACTTCTAACAAAGAATGTTGCTGACATACTCTTGGTGACCTGCCTGGATACTCGACTTGTTTATTGTTGGTGATTTTATAAAAATAGTGATTGTTCACCACTTTCCTGTTGAAATTCTTCTAAGGTTCTGTATTCATTTTAGAACACATGCCCAAGAATCTCATATAACTGCCTTTCTCCTGAATCTTCATTTCTTTGCTACAGCTAAGTGTTCACTTATGCTTCATGTGGGCTCTGCTAGTGCATTTCTCTCCAACATCATACTATCTGGTTTCTCCAACAGGGCCTTTTCTCCTTATTAACTTATCAACCTTCTACAATACTCACCTTAGAGGCCTGCTCAATCTGAACTGTAAACTCAGTTACATACCCTGGCAAAGGACAGATTTGTTCTATTTCAGATTTTTCTCATGTCTGTCACTTCTCTTATATCTTCTGATATTGTAACTGATCAGGCAGGAATAAGGATATTCTAAAGAGATATTTATGCCATTGACTGCCTGACTAAGAAACAAAGCACCACGGGAACTGGAACCCCCACTCCCAGGAATTTCATGTAAGAGAAAGGAAAGGCTAAAACCTGGTGCCAGCCAGAGATGGAAATTGTCTGTGGGAAGAGATTTCATATCACTGACAACTTGTCAGGACAAGTTGCTGGAAAGATTGGAGAAGAAACAACATTGGGCAAGACCACACCTTACCCAAACATGACTGCCTAGCTATGCTTAACTCAAGCTCTTTACTTAAAGCTTACCTTCATCTTAGGATGCAGAAGACAGACTTGGGTAGGGGATGAGAGTAATATTAGATCTGCCCTTCTCTCTTCTTTCTGTGGACACATTGACAAGAGTGAAAAGACAAAGGGGGAAATGCGGTGATATATTGTGTACCCTATTAAAATTTGCCTGAAGGTCAGAGAGACAAAGAAACAAGCCACTTCTTACCTCTAGGACTCCTCATCCTGAAAAGCCCCTAACTGAAAGGGAAGCTTCTGCTGAAAAGCCTTCTAGTTCCTGTCTCCTCACACCTTAGTCCACTTTGCCATTTTTTTCACTATTACTGAGTAGATGAACATGACTCACTGAGGCTGTCGAGGCCCACTCATTGTTAAACCCTTAATACCACTGGTAACAGAATTGCTGTGGGATAATGCCCTTGTACACTGGTGTAATGAAACGCTGATTGGCCAATAGCCAGGCAGGAAGTATAGGCAGAGCAAGCAGACAAGGAGAATTCTGGGAAGAGAAAGACTGAGTCAAGGGTTGCCAGGCAAACAGAGGAAGCAAGATGTCAAGGCAGAACTGAAAAAAAGGTACCAAGCCACATGGCTAAACATACATAAGAATTGTGGGTTAATTTAAGCGTAAGAGCTAGTCAGTAATAAGCCTGAGCTAATGGCCAAGCAGTTATAATTAATATTAAGCCTCTGTGTGATTATTTTATAAAAGGCTGCAGGACTGTGGGTAAGAGATTTGTCCCAACCATGGGCCAGGTGGACACAGAAAAAAATTCCGACTACACAGAATGAATATCTGTCCCCACATGATACTTTACATATTTGTGTGTATAAATATGTTTACTCAACTATAAGTTGAACAACCTTTCTGAAATAGAAAAACAACAATTTGCAATGAAAAAGAACTGAGATATTTTGTTCTATATCATTATTGCTATTATTGGATAGATATTGAATGAATGAATAATTGTTTTTTTCTGAAGATCAGCTACATTATTTTGATTTCTAGATATCATTTTTGGTGTTCTCATTCCAAATGAACTGCATTGTAATAAATGTCAAAACATTTCTGTTTACATAGATTTTATTGTCATTTTTAAAATTAATTCATGCAAACATATTGGTAATGTAAATGTTACTATTATTGTTATTTCTCAATTATTTTTATTTTAGCTTAACATATGCAGATAGCATTTTTCACAACCTCTCAAAAAGCAACAAGATTTTTCATAACTTAGTTAATATTGAATATTATCAAAACAGTAGAAAATAAAATGCTCTTATATTTATGAGGAGCTATGACTCACTACTAAAGAAGAAATGGATTACACTCATTGAGTTCCCATAGAATAATATTATAGGTTAATTATGATATTTTACAGATTTCTACTATAGTTATATTGTAATACATTTAAAATCTGACTTCTTCATTAAGAATATATCCACTTCTTGTACTAGACATTATACCATATTTTCATTATTTCTGGGATGATATTTGGTAAAATAACAGGCTTCAAATTGCATTTATTATATTATTAAGACATTTACTGTGTCTGTGGCACTGTGTAAAAGAAATAACTCAGTTAAATTATGACAATAACATATTCATGTTATTATAAAAAATAACTCAAAGTTCAAAACTTCCAAAGGAATAAGTTTATCCCATCAGATTTATTCTTTTTACATTAATTTTAAATGTTTAAGGAAGAAAAATTGTTCTGATTTTTTAAGTTTGCAATTTGTATATTTAGAACTTACATAGTTTTCCTAGTAATAATTAAATTTACAGGTGAAGGTGACATCTCTAGTTTTCTATAAATTATATACACATTTTTAAAGATGAACAATAACTTTTTGTTTTGTTTTTGAGACTGGGTGTTTCTATGTAGCCCTGGCTGTGCTGAAACTTGCTGTGTAGACCAGGCTGGCCTCGAACTAACAGAGATCTGCCTGCCTCTGCCTCACAAGTGTAAACAGTAATATTTAAAGGAGATCATATAAATAAATTGTTTTAATCTCAATGCTTGGGATGTCATACAGATGTTGTTACAATAGTTTTTCATTTGTAAACAAAATACTCTTTAAGAGTCATAAGTGTTGTGTAGTGTTGTTCTGAGGTGCATGAAGGCAAGGAAAACTATAAATGTTTGTGTCTAGAGATATGCAAATAGAGTTTCACATTCAATATATTGTAGTGTGATATGTATGAGTAAACATGAGAGAATGCATATGGCCTACTTTTCCATCCCTTAAACTCTAGAGGTGACAACCATTTTATGTTTCTAACTGTAAAACAACATTCTTCTTAAAAATATAATTGAGAAAAGTAGTTTAAAAATCATCTGTTTTATTTCAAAGACTGAAAAGCATGCTAGAATTGGCTATATACTACCAAGTGGTCCACCCTGAAATCACATACATACATACATGTACTATTATATGAACAGATCAGGATGTATTAATGTATTTATGGAGTCATATGCATATATGTGCATATATAAATATATGTGTAATAACAATTAGTGAAATAGAGGACATGAATTTGAGAAAGATGTTCATGAGAAGTTTTAAAAGAAGGAATAGACTGGGAAAAGCCAGGTTTTTAAAATGTAGTTTAAAAACTATATATATATAATACTTCCCTTATTTCTTTAAAAGGAGAGTACAAGTAACTCATGTACTTTTCCAGTCTTTCAGGAAATAAGATATGTGACCACATGACATATATGTATGACATGGTGATTACTTCAGGGAAGGTTGTTTTCACAATAATAAATACAGCAAGTCTGTCAGCATAACTCTGTGAGAAACACTTCTTCAAACAGCCATGGTGCCAGAACATGAGAAAAAGGAATGTGTTCTTTCCTTGAAGACATTAACGAGTATTCATGCCAAGTGGTTCAACTCTATTTTGTATATCAACAAATGGAATAATGGGGATCCAAAGGCACTTTAATTGTATATTACACAATTATCATTACCATTTTCTAAAAATTTTCTCTTTTTTTGTTTTGTTTTGTTTTTTAAGACAAGGTTTCTCTGTGTAGTTTTGGTGCCTGTCCTGGATCTTGCTCTGTAGACCAAGCTGGCCTCGAACTCACAGAGATCCGCCTGGCTCTGCCTCCCGAGTGCTGGGATTAAAGGTGTGTGCCACCACCACCTGGCTAAAATTTCTTTTTCTTACAATCAAGTGTCCATTGATAACATTACACAGGAAACCTAATAGCTTGATCTACTAAAGGGGGCTAACTGTAAAATAAAATGGTGATCAAGAGAATCTGTTAAGTCATCTTAGCAATTATTTTTATTGGTACCTATTTATTGCCTTTTCTTCCAGTTACTGAAGCCATCTGTCTCCCTTCTCTCCTGCCATACTCTCTTCTTCTGCCGGTTCTTCGCCCCTCTGCCACTTGGATGTCATTTCTGTCTAGGGAAGTCTTATTTCCCTCTCATCCTATTATTCCATTGTTGAATAATGCTCATTTAAAACCCTTTCACTTCAGCTCTGAAACATACATGAGACATGGATCTTACCTGCAATAATTATACAATGAAGCACCAACTCAAATATGATATTCACAAAAGAACACTTATTAGTACTTTCACCATCTTCAAAAACCAAACATCAGCAGCATCATAAGCAAACCATCATCCTCTTATACATATTGACTGTCATTCTTTTTAATACTCACCATAGGTAACACCCACACGAATTGTTTAAATAATGATAGATTCCACCTCATTACATTCACAAAGCAATACTAAGAAGCAAATAACAGGATGCCAGTTTTGCTGGAAAATGAGGGTCAAAGACATAAATTATTTTTGGTTAATTAATCAACACTTACGTCATGGGCTAATATTTGAATCTGCATCTCTATGTCTCTGGTGATTAGCTTTTCCTAATACTCCGTTTTGATCCAAAGAATTAGGAAGTTCCATTTAAAAATATGTTCTTGCATGTATACAACATTGTCATTACTTTTTTTTTGTTTATTGAAGATAGATTCTTTTCTCATACAATAAATCCTGATTATAGAATTCCCTCCCTCTACTCCTCCCAATTCCTCCCACCTTCCATTCCCTCCAGATTCACTCTGTATAGTGAACAGGCTTCTGAAAGATAACATAAGTAACAAAGTAAAATAAAATGAGAGGAAGCCAAAATTATATCAAAGTTGGACACAGAAATCCAAGCAAAGAAAAAGACTCCAAAGTTCAGGCACTTTATACTTATGTGTCTATATTTGTGTGTGTGTGTGTGTGTGTGTGTGTGTGTGTGTGTGTGTGTGTGT
>CABHPQ010160929.1:34657-71769 GCA_902168405.1 Peromyscus aztecus | reverse complement strand
GCTGCGGGTCAGTCAGACCTAGGCCCGAGCTAAGGAGCCGGGCCACTCAGGCCGGAAACCGGACCCGCGGCCAAGCCAAGGCAAGCAGTTTTTAATGGATTCTTGTCACGTTGGGCGCCAGATGTAGATGTAACCAACCGTCGTATAAATAAGAAACACAGAACCAATGCAAAGAAGAAAGCCAAGAGGTCAGAGCTAAGAGCCAAAACCTTACCCTTCCTCCTCCTGCAGTGGTCCTACCTCTCCGAAGGAGCCAGGCTTTCTGGGTTAAAGTCTTTTTATAGAGTCTCTGTTCTGCCTTCTCATTGGTTGTAAACCCAACCACAGGACTGCCTCATTACGGCCTATCTGTATAGACCTCCAGGTGTTCTATGGTTGGTAATGAGATTAAAGGCATGTGTATCCAATGCTGGCTGTATCCCTGAACACACAGAGACTTACCTAGCTCTGTCTACCAAGTGCTATGATCACAAACTGTACACCACCACTGCCCTGCTTTCCTATGGCTTGCTAATAGCTCTGAACCCCAGGCAACTTTATTTATTATACAAATAACATTTTAATACAAAAGAAAATATCACCATAGATCTTCCTACAACTATATAGGAGGATGTGACAATGCTTAGATAAAGCATTGTCAATTCTATAGTCTCAGATGTCTATGATGTTAAGAATAGATTTTAGTAATATAAGTAAGGAAATAGATGATCACTTCATATTTTTACTCCTTCATGGCTGTTTGGAGACTAATAGGTTATTATTTTATAATCAAAAAATAATCTTAAAACACTAAGGTAAAATTGTATATTACAAATATGACGCGCAGAAAAAAGACTGCATACATGATTCAATTGTCTGACCTTATGTCACCAGAGGCCAGTATTCTAACTCTTTATCTTCTCCTTCCTTGGCTTCAAATGCAGATTTGATTTATAATGTGTGATAGAACTTATTAATAAATACTAAACAAAGAGGTATAGAACAGAGAAAAAGAAAATTGTTCATCTTCTCATCGATAAACAAAAGTAATGTGTTTTTAATACAATCTGGCAGAAAAGAAGTCAACTTCTAAAAAAAAAAAAACCTGACTGTCATCAGGAATTGATATGTGACAAGGAGAGGGGAGAAAAGCAAATAAAGCCAGAGGGATTTTCTACTCGGCAGAACACCTGCTGCCATCCTCACAAACCACAGCATTTAGTGACATGGTATGGCTTAGCAGTTCTTCAAGTGAATCGATACTAACTCTTAAAATATGTCAAGAGACTGACTGCTGGGTTTTTTTTTTAAAGATACGGATATAAAAATTAACTCATAAATAATGAAAGACTATTTGCACATAATAAGACCAAGAATACAGCAATGGATATTTTTTCTCGATTATTCTTTGAAGATCACATAAATACATTATGAAATAGGATCATGTTGTCCTCCCATTTTTCACTTTCCACTCCAACCTTCCTAGATATCCTCCTCACTACTCTGCACTAATATTATTTAATCTCCTCTTCTTCCTCCGCCTTCTTCTTATTCAACCTAGTTTCCTCATTTTACTTGTGAACAGTATCTACCAAGATTCACCACAGTATGTTTCTTTTCTAGTAAAAACATTTCCGTTTCTTAATATTTACATTCTATGGAAATTGCATAAAATTTGATAGGAAAATTTTCAATAATTTTTTGCGACTGTGTGTTTATTAGGTCTACATTAATATATAAGAAGAAAGATACATATATGTGTATCAAGGATTGTTAGCATGAATAAAGTTTGGATTTTCATTAGAAAAACCTAAGTTTCTCAGCTAAGGAATATATAAAAAATGTTATTAATTTGTATTGTATGACCTTTTTCTTGGAAGAGGTAAGAATGTGTCTATTAATCCCATAAATGGCACCACTGATATGCAAAAAACAATGATTCCACCTAAGCTTGGGTTGGCACACCAATGACTTTAAGTTGGCTTACTTAGTGGAATATGGGTGAAGAGTTACCTATAGGAACAAAAGACTATATCACCAAACAAAAGTGTCTAAATATCCATGTCAAAAATACTTAACCTCTTTTATATCTTCTTCTATGAATTGATTCCTACCTTGTGATTCCCTTCTGTGCTTCCTCGTAAGTGCCTCACATCCCTTCCAGTCCTCATGAGTCCTCTCTTCTCAAAGACGGAAATGTTATTGGAGTTAATCAGCTTCCTTGTGGACAGTCACAATTACTCAAATTTCAAGAGGACAATGGCTATGTCTTAGAAGACAGAATCCCAAAGCATGCAATTAATATGATGTTGAAAGTAGGTATCTCTGCCATGCGGTGGTGGTGCATGCCTTTCATCCCAGCACTCGGGAAGTAGAGCCAGGCAGATCTCTGTGAGTTTCAGGGCAGATTGGTCTACAGAGTGAGATCCTAAACAAGCACCAAAACTACACAGAGAAACCTTGTCTCAAAAAAACAAAACAAAAACAAAAACAAAAACAAAAAAACAAAAATGTAAGTACCTCCAAGGATAGCTTGTAGCGGTTGCTAATCACTGTCCTGTATTGCTCTGATATGCAATTATCTAACCTTCCAAATATTGACAATGCCAAGAACCCTTTGGGTATTCCCAAAATACAAGGAATTTTTTGTACTGTTCCACTTGATTTTAAAAGACATATTGGTTTATAACATGAAAAATATGTTTTGTTCCTCTGGTGAGTAGGTCAAAGGGAATAAAATGGTGAGATATCTAATGCCAATAGCCATTGTTCAGACCTTTTGCAGAATTTGACAATTTAGCAACCTAATTGTTTACAAAACAAGAGCTTGATAAAAACAAAAGGATACACACACACATACACACACACACACACACACACACACACACACACACACACACATACATGCACACACACATACACACCTACCTCCTCAAACACACATATACACACAATATGGAAGGGAGATAGAGACATAACTCTTTACATTATTAAGCGGTAAATGAAAAGGTTGTAGGTTTAATTTTACAGGGTCCTAGATTTGTTCATGTTCTGATAAACATTTTTCTGTTCTTGTGGTTAAATTTCTCCATTCAAACTGCATTCATGTTTTGTAACCTTGTGCCAACAATCTGATTTCAATGATACCAGGTGCCAATATCAACTCATTAATCAATCTTTCTGAGTTTGTCTGTTGAGTTTATACCCTTAGGTCATATGATGACATATGGTGAATGGATTTTATTTGGAGTTTTCACTTATACTAATAATTTTAGCTCTTATCTTGGTAACTATAAACAAATGTATATTTATTTATATATATGGATGGATATTACTATTCCAAACAGAGTTTTGTAGGTAAATATAAACACATATAAACATTTGGCTTCAAAGGTTTATTTGGAACTACATCCTTTGCACCTTTCAAAACTATGAACTTATTCTCAATCCCGATCCACGGATATTTTATTACATGAATATTATATTTTTGTCTTACTTAATCTACCAATTGTCAAAGACATTACAATCAAGACACTCTGGTTTCCTAGTGGTTTTTAGTTCAATAGTTTTATTCTGAATACAGAGGCACCAAATTGCCAAAAAGCAAACAAACAAATAAAAAAACCAAATGAACCTGTATAAAGTTAGTCTCATAATTGAATTTATGATTCTTTGTCTCAGTTTCAGATTATGATGAGAGAGAATCTACCATAAAGAGAAAAGAGTACCACTACTCCAAAAGAATAAAATTTGGCAGAGGCTGTATACTACTTAAGAAGTATGCATTGTAAAGATAACCAGATGAGTAAAACGGCTGTTGTGATTGAAATAAAGAACAACTCAAAAACAAGATGGGTATAATTTAATATGATGTGGGATAACATTTATTCATAATTCATTCTGAATCAAAGCTTGCCTACTGTTTCCTACTCTAGACCTCAAACACACAGAGCAAATTGACTCCCTCCAATTTGGAGTTAAGCACTTCTATTATACCCTTGATTGTAGCTATGTTTAAGTAATTTGACATTTGCATGATTTACACACTGTAATAGAGTGCTGTTTATGTTCAATCTCATATAATCACTTTTTTAAAAAAGAATTTACCCTGTCTCTTCTTGTTTTTTATCTCTATAGTTATTGTCATAATATATAAATCTAGTATGAATTCTATTTGGTTAACAAATAGGTTTATAAAGAATATGTGCATTTTCTCATAATTTTATGTTGCCTATTTAAGATATACGTCTAGAAAATCTTGGTAATAACCAGATATGAAAGTGTCTAGAATACCTATGGAGCCCTTTACGAATGAACATGAATCTTTACAAATAGAAGATGTTTATCTAATGTAAACTAGGTAACTTATCCGTATGTCAATTTAGGTCATAAAATTCCATAGATACTGTGTGCTTTTATAATGTTAATGATGTTAAGCCAACAAATGACATAGAAAATGATTAAGGATGATGAGTTAGTAATTGTTTGGAATATCTAATTCATAGCCAAACATTTGATAACAGAATAGAAGGGAAATGGTCAGACAGTAGTGAATTTGAGTGGGTTTCACTGGGATTTGAGTTCCAGTAGAACTTTGCCAATAGTGACCTTAGTGAACTTGAATAAATCAGTTAATCTCATGGATATTTGTGCTTTAAAGTAACATTTAATTACTTCATGAAGTTTTCTTTCTTTTATTTTTTCATTTGGGGTGACCGGAGGCCTCAGAACAGAATTACGGATTTCTTAGAACTTTCTGGTATGTCAAATATTTGAGCTTTGTTAATTACTGAGGCTGAATGCACCTTAATTTATGGCAGCCCTCAAAAATCATTAAAGGAAAACAGTAGATGGATAGTAATGCAAGAGAAAATTCTGGAGGAGGAGGTATTGCGTCATGCTAAGGTATTCATCTGAGAGTGCATCATGAAAAGCCAGTTATAGGTGATTAGGCAAAATGCCAACCTATAAAATTGCCAATGCCCAGTTGGGTGGTAAATGGTAAACTGTTTAGTATAGGCTACTTTGGAGCTATGACAAAGTTATAAAAGCCAGTAGCGATATTATTTTTAAGTAGCCATTATTCACGGGTCCCAAGGCACTTTTTGCAGCTAGTAGGTCTGAAGAAGCCATATGGCTCTTGGAGAATGAGCATGAATTATAGCTAGCAAAATAAGGTAATTTACTCCATTTATGCCTTTGTGTTCAATCTGAGGATTTCTTTGCGTGCTGTATTTGATATTGATAAAGCATCTCTTAGTATCATTTCCCATACTAAAACCCAGGAGTGATTTATATTCATATGGAATAGCAAACAGTAGACTTTAACTGTAGTTCTCCGGGGTTATCTTCACAATACCACTAATTGTTATTTATTATGTATGGTGGACCACAAGCTTGCTTTGTTATTATGCCTATCCTCTATAAAGTGGTTTCGTTACACACTACACACAAACACACACACACACACACACACACACACACACACACACACACACACACACACACACAGATATTATTTGGCTGAAAAAAGAAAAAAAGTACCCAGAGGGATGAGTTGAGAGTAAAATAGAAAATACTAATTCATGATATACTTGTCCTTTGACAGTCTGTCCCAAAAATTTTGAGGGGACAAAGGATTGTATTTACATCAGCCAATGAGAAAAAGAGAACTGGCAAGCATTAGGTTGGCCAGTGTGGGGACAACAGATGTAGAGGAAAATATGTAAAATACTTAAAACGAACCAGAACCTTTGGTAGTTTTCCATGGACCAGCCCACAACCAGTTGAATCTTCTTGGAAATTTTAAAGCTGATAGCTGTACCAAAATACAGGCCATCTGATCTCAGGCATCACTAGAGGATGCTCATTGGGTTTATGTAAATCTGTTCAGAGGGGACCCAACAATGGTTGGAAAACAGATATAGTTTCTGGTATTAATGTAAACTGAAGAAGGGGCGGCGTGTTCTATAACAGTTTCCTTAGAAAAATATTTCTTGGGGTAGGGAATGCCAAAGAAACTGAGAAGAAAAACAAAACATGACCTATACGGAAGTGGAAACTTGAGAGATGCTTCAAGGTGTCTCTGTATTTTTGTAGGAGTAAACAGCTGGAGAAGTAGAGTCGGGTAAGTACACTACTGAGCAACTGGAAACATCACTATGAATATCTGATCCAAAATAAATCATTCTTCCCTTGTATCTCCTATGCATTCTGTAACTTCAAAGAGAAAAGTCACTAATGATCCTGCCTTGCCTCCACTAACTGGGGATGTGCCCTATTCTATACACCTTAATAAAATTATTTTAAAAACAAACAACAAAAAATTGCTATTATAATTTTAATTTCAAAGAATTAGTGATTACCTAATGTAAGAAAACTTTCTTTGACACTTATTTTCTCTAAATCTTTTCTTCCTTTTACTCTTTTCCAGCTTCTCCATTCTCTTCCTCATCCTTCTTTAATGTGAAAATGATGGCATATTAATTTATATCACTTCAAAATATTATTGAGAAATTTATTGGAGTAGGCGTTAAAATAAAAGCTTTTCTCTGATTACAGGGTCATGAAAGGTGTACAGGAAAAAACGAACTGGGTTAAAAAGTTACAAAAAGAAATACATAATATTAGGAAAAGTGAAGAGAATACAACACAGGAAATGAGAAATGTGAGTGGTGTTGGAATAGACTCTGACATGTCCATGCCCTCAAAAGTGAAAAGACCTACGGAACCTCAGGAATTCTTGATGAAATAAGAGAAGACTTTCATGAAGGCTTCTGGACTCTTCCTGATAACTTCATTATAGAAAACCAATAAAACCTTGTATCCATGAGTGTATCCATGAATTATGCACACTGAGAGTGCATAATTAGGTAAACGGTGGAATACTGCTTGCTTGAGAATACCACTTACTTTCAGCGTCTGATATTCATTTCTTTTTAGGAAACATTTGTTCCTTTTCAGATCACGCTGTATACAGTATTACATATTTATATTTCCCTTGCAGTCTATTTTCACCAGTTAAATGACAGATAATGTATCATACAGATTATATTAATTTTCTATATAAATTAAAAATCACCACAAAATTAGTCATTTAGAATGCCAAGCATGACTTATTTTACAGTTGAATGCAGGTAAAATCATAGATAGTTTTGCTCTATTTTCTATTCAAGATCTCACAAAGCTGCAATCTGGGTGTTGGTAGAAACGATCAACTTGTGGAAGACTGGCTAGAAAGCAATTAGTTTTTTCAGCTTTTCTAGCTATTGGCAGCATTCAATTATTCTATTGGTAGAATTCCCAGATGAATTCTTATTCTTCTTCCTCCTCCTCCTCCTCCTCTTCTTTTTCTTCTTCTTCTTCTTCTTCTTCTTCTTCTTCTTCTTCTTCTTCTTCTTCTTCTTCTTCTTCTTCTTCTTCTTCTTCTTCTTTGACAAGAAGAGAAAAATAGAAACAGTATAGTGTGCTGTTGTAATGGAGTGTTATAATATGTAATTAATTTGTGGAAATGATGTCCATTCACCATTGCCATATTGTTAGATAAAAGCAAGTTGCAATTTGTTTCAAGCAGGTTTTTACATAATAACACACATCAAAATAATAGACATTGGAGGATTCCTGAAATCCTACCTAGCAAATTATTGTTTCTATATTTATCTTCTTGTGTTCTTTCTTTCCAATAAGCAGCATTAATTTCTGGATTTATTTTACTCAGTGTGCACTAGATGTTTAAATGCCTTATCATGGCTGCATAGTAGTTTGTAGTTTAATTCTTCTTGATGTTTATAGTATGAAGTAATTCTATAATTGATTGTAGTAGAATTAGAACTTGGGTCTTTGTGTTCGGGTAGAAAAGCATACAAGTATAAAATTCTGGCAACTTATTTTTTAGCTCAGTCTATTTTCTGGAATTTTTAATAACATAAAACGTAAAATAAAAAGTATCTATAGCCCCAAAACAGTGTCTTCATTCATTTTTGTGCTTTATTTTGTTCAAAATGTTGCAAAATGTACAATAATGGTCAAGTCATGCTTAATACTATGCAAATCATTGTTAAAAAATATTTGCATAACACATGCATATATAATGCAGGAATAAAAGGACGACTCTCTCTAGTTAATATGCTTCCAAGTGAGAGAGCATGGTATCAACATTCATGTTGCTCAAAAGAGTGATCATGTCAGATTCCCAGGCTAAAGGTCATATCATTTGAAGTGTAACAGTATCCTTGATAGATAATCAATGTGTTCTTTAGAGCATGTGTTTCACTAGGAAACTGCTCAATGCCTTTTTTTCAGAAACTAATACATAAGTTACATCTCTTTATTTCTTTCCAAATACTTCTTAAAATCAAAATGTTTTCACACAATAAAGTGAAAAATACAACACCTAATTTGAGAATAGTAGTATGAAGAATTGTGTGTCTAGTGTTTGTGATGGTCTCCATTTTATATAAGAGAGGCCACCTTGTTGATTGACAATAACTACACTTATCTCTGGGCATGAATGTACTAAGGAACTAGATTGTTTTAGTAAAGTGATGGTAGTCGATTATTTTTAAAATCCATGACCTGATTAAAACCATGAATGGGCTAGTTTTCTAGCACTAGGCACTATTTCCCTCTTGTTGAATGGACCTTAAGTGAAATTATATAGCGGTTGTTTTCTATCAACATATTAGTGTCATTTCTAGCACTTTATGCATACATTGCATTCTGGCAATTGTTAAAGTTAATATATGTTGCAGCTGGGTAGAATTGTTTAATTGCTTCTCTTCTTTCTCAACTTACATAGCATTTAGAGCCAAGCCAAAAATGGATGCATCTTGAGCATAACTCTTACATCTACCACTCAGAGAACATCATGGAAGAGAGAACTTAAATATTTAAGAGACAGAATAAGAGAAATTCCTCTATGACACTGTCTGTCCTAGAAGTGACTAAATAAATTATACTGAGGAAAAATAACAGTATCATTAGACACCTTCATATGAAAGGGGGTAACTGTACTGGTGGCAGAGAATTAGTACCTTCCAGAGATTAACCCTTTATAGTGTGTTCAATGCAGCATTGTCAGCCTTGAAATTATACATATACACCAAAACAACACAAACAAACTGAGTAGGACATATATGTATTCAGCATATACACATGTGCATCAATAATATTTTAAAAAGAGAGGGCGGGCGCTGTGGGATGTCTTTCTGCACACTGTGAATATGTGTTGCTCTGATTGGTTGATTAAATAATGCTATTTGGCCAATGGTGAAGCAGAGTGAGATTAGGCGGTACATTCAAACTGGAGAGAGAAAAAAGAAAGGAGAGTGGGGAAGACGCCAAACCACTGTCCATGTAGCAGCATGTAATGGGACGCAGGTAAAGCCAGAGAACACATAGCGATACATAGATTAATAGTTATGGTTTGAGTGAAGCTATAAGAGCTAGCTAGCAAGAAGCCTGACCCATGGGTCATATAATTTTCAATTAATATTAAGGCTCTGAGTGATATTATTTTATAAGCGACTGTGGGACCATGGGTCCCTGTAGAACCAGAGAAACTTCTGGCTACAAGAGTATATAAATTGAATGTGAGGAGTGTATAAGGGTTTGGGGAAGGATAGCTTTTAGGGGCTAGAGAAAGAAAAAGGATGGTGAGTGATATAATCCTATGTCAATTAAAAACATATGTTTCAAAAAGGGTTTTGGTAATTACAGTTTTTCCTCCCAATGGTGCTATATGGTGGAAGTGTGGAAAAATGTAGGAGGTAATGCCTAAATGGAGAAGCATGTCAGCAAAGATGTGAATTTGTAATTATCTTCTGTGTAATTGTGTTTGTGTGTGATTGTGTGTCTGTGAGTGTGTGTGTGTGTGCATATGCAGGTTCATGTATATTATTTCAGGCATGCATACACATGCTGCAATACATATACACAGGTCAAAAGGCATTCCAATATTTTGCCTTGAGACAGCATCTCTTTTGTTCTGACCGATATTTATGCCCAGCTATTTTTCCAACCTTCCATGAATTTTCCTGCCTCATCATAGTATAGAAATACTATACTAAATCATACCACAATGACACTTGTTCAACTATGTTCATATCAGCATTATTCATAATAGCCAGAAACTGGAAACAACTTAGATGCCCCTTAACCAAAAATGGATAAAGAAAATGTTGTATATTTACTCAATGGACTATTACTCAGCTGTGAAAAACAATGACATAATGAAATTTGCAAGCAAATGGATGGAACTAGAAAATATCCTGAGTGAGGTAACCCAGAATCAGAAAGACAAACACATATATATTCATTCATGAGTGGATATTAGATGTAAAGCAAAGGATTACCAGATTACAGCTTACAACTTCAGAGAAGCTGGGTAACAAGGAGGACCCTGAGAGGGAGGCATATATCACCCTGGTAAGGGGAAATAGATGAGATCTCCTGGGTAAAGTGTGGCCAGGGTGGTGGTGGAGGGGAGGGGTGGGGGATGAGAACATGAGGGGATGAGATGGTTGAGCTGGGGGAGATTTGGAGGGGGAGAGAAATGAAAAATAACCTTTTTGTTTGTTTTTTGTTTTTGTTTTTTTTGGTTTTTCGAGACAGGGTTTCTTTGTGTAGCTTTGTGCCTTTCCTGGAACTTGCTTTGTAGACCAGGGTGCCCTTGAACTCACAGAGATCTGCCTGCCTCTGCCTCCCAAGTGCTGGGATTAAAGGCGTGCGCCACCACCGCTGGCTTGAAAGATAATCTTGATAGAGGGAGCCATTATGGATTTAGAGAGAAACCTGGTACTAAGAAAATTTCCAGGAATCCACAAGGATGATCCCAGCTAAGGGATCTGTGGAACCTGCATGGGACTGAATTAAGCCCTCTGCATGTGGGAGGCAGTTGTGTAGCTTGGTCTGTTTGAGGAGCCTCTGGCAGTGGGATCAGGATCTATCCTTGGTGCATGAGCTGACTATTTGGAGCCCTTTCCCTATTTTGAGATGCCTTGCTCAGCCTTGATGCAGCTTGGTCTTGCCCCAACTGAATGAACCAGGCTTTGTTGACTCCCCATTGGAGGCCTTACTCTTTTGGAGGAGTGGATAGGAGTAGATGAGATGCAGGCAGGGGTGAGGAATGTGAGGAGGGATGGGAGGGGGATCTGTAGTTGGTACCTAAAATGGAAAAAAAATTAAATACAAAAAAAAGAGTTTAACAAATTTCCTCCAAAATAAATCTAAAAAATATGCCCCTCACCACAGAATGGATAAAGAAAATGTGGTATATTTACTCAATGGACTATTACTCAGCTGTAAAAACAATGCCATCATAAAATTTGCAGGCAAATGGATGGAACTAGAAAAAAACATCCTGAGTGAGGTAACCCAGACTCAGAAGTACAAACATGGTATGCACTCACTTATAAGTGGATATTATAAGGAACAAGGGATAACCAAGCTCCCATCTGTAGCAGGAAACTTAAAAGTTCTTGTTAATAAAATCAAACCTGGAGCCAAGTATTTGGGTGAACACTGGAAGGTCAGAGATGCAGAACAAGCCACAGCTAACCTCCCCTGGCCAACTTCTCAGCTGATCTTGTTTCCTCAGACTGGAAGCTTCTGTGCCCTCATATCCGAATGGCTCTCAGCTGAACTGCTGCTTGAAAGCCTGAAAGCTTAACCAGCCAAATGCCTAACCAGCCAAATGCTTCTAGTTTCTGGTCCTCACACCTTATATATCTTTCTGCTATCTGCCATCACTTCCTGGGATTAAAGGCTCACTTTCTGGGATTAAAGGCGTGTGTCACCATGCCTGGCCATTTCCAATGTGGCCTTGAACTCACAGAGATCCAGAGGGATTTCTGTCTCTGGAATGCTAGGATTAAAGGCATGTGCTACCGCTGCCTATCCTCATGTTTAATATTGTGTTCTCTGACCCCAGATAAGTTTATTAGCGTGCACAATATTTTGGGGAACACAATACCACCACACCCATCCACAATCCCAGAGAAGCTACATAACAAGTAGGACTCTAAGAGAGATATGCATAGATGCTCCTAGGAAGGGGAAATAGATAAGATCTCCTGAGTAAATTGGGAGCATGGGGGAGAAAGGAGGAGGTAAGGGGAGGTGGCAAGAGAACATGAGGGAACAGGGATGGTCCTGTTGGAGGTGGGACAGAGAGGGAGAGCGAGGAAGAGATATGATGGAGGGAGACATTACAGATTTAGGGAGAAACCTGATGCTAGGGATATTCTCAGGAACCCACATGGATGAACCCAGCTATGACTCCAAACAATAGTGGAGAAAGTTCCTGTACTGGCCTTCCTCTGTAATCAGATTGATGACTACCCTAATTCTCATCATAGAACCTTCATCCAGTAACTGATGGAAGCAGATGCAGAGATACACAGCTAATCACTGAGTAGAGTTCCCAGAGTCCAGTTGAAGAGAGGGAGGAGGGATTATATGAGCAAAGGGGTCAGGATCATAATGGGGAAACCCACAGAGACTTTTGACCAGAGCTACTTAGAGCTCAGTGACTCTGGACTCACAGCTGGGAAATCTGCATGGGACTAAACTAGTACCTCTAAATGTGGGTGACAGTTGTGTGACTTGGCAGTTTCTTGGGCCACTGGCAGTGGGACCAGGATTATCCTTAGTGCATGAACTGGGTTTTTGGAGCCAATTCCCTGTGGAGGCATACCTTGCTCAGCTTCCATACAGGCTGGAGGGACTTGATCCTGCCTCAACTTGATATGCCAGACTTGGTTGACTCCTCATGGGAGGCCTTACCCTCTCTGAGGAGTGAATGGGGGTGGTTTGGGGAAAGGTGGTAGGTAAGTGGGAGAAGGGAGAGAGGGGGAACTGTGGTTGGTATGTAAAACTTCTACAAAAAAACTTCTAAATAAAAAAAAGAAAAAGTATTTGAAATTAAAAAAAGAAATATTTAGGTGTATTTCCTACATTTATAAATATTGTATTTGAAATTTAAAAAAATATTTAGGTTTATTCCCCAAGTTTATAAACACTGTAAATACTTTTCATGTTAATTCTGAAACCTTTCTTGAAATGAATAGTGAGTAACATAATCAATAGTGATCTAGAGGAGTGCTTATAGACTTAATTTCACTTTCATTGTTCATATATTAGCAAGAAATAAACACTACACATGTCTAGTTGTGCAATCACATAGGTTCCATGCTAAACTCCCTGCCTTAAGCGCCATCATTTGTTTTCTGATCACCTGTTCTAAATCTACTCCTATTGCTTTTGCTCATGTTTGCAGTTGCCTGTTTGAGTGATCTAGTCTACTGTCAATCATCAGAGATTGTGCCACTGGTTGAATTCTTTGGAAAACTAATTTCAACTTCCACTAATTTCAATTTCCACTAATTAATAGTGCTCATGAGAAACGAACTAACAAATAAACAAAGAAAAACAAATAGTAAGGGATTATGGAGAAGAAAAATGCAAGGTTAGCTAGTTAATTCATGATGAAAAAATACTCAATTGTAGAGTTAATGTTTCCTACTGGAGTTTGTTTTATGAGTACAAGTTAGCTTGCCAACTGCCTGAGCCTGTTTCAGTCTCCAGATGAAGATTTCTTTGAACACTCTGACCTCAGCAGATATTCTTCCAAGTTTAACACTAAAATAGCTGAACTCAGGACAGTCTGTCAAGTATATAATTCCAAAACCTGTCAGAATATCCTTTCTTGGGAAGGAACATATCAAATCTGCCCTACCAATTAGCAAGGTTCCCAGGAGTTGAAAATTTCTGTAAGCCACTTACAATTTCAAAGAAATTTCTATGGAACATATGAACATTGCATACTAAGTTCTTATGTAGGAGCAAACCTGTAAGCCAGCATCCTCATAAAACTTAGGAATGTCATGAAAACTTGACAACTCAAATTCATAATCTCTGCAATATAATAAACATAAAATAAAAAGAAGTATTGGTGAGAATCACCAGCATATCTAGCTATTCAATAGTAAAATTGAGAAGACCTAGACGATTTTCATGTACTCTAATCACATGAGAGGAATAGATCTTTATCAAGGGACTAGGTATACTTATTATTGGTTTGTTTTTGTTTTACTGATTTTGTTTGTTAACACAGTATACTCGTTTTCACCAAATTTTCATAAGAGCTGGATTTTACTACTCTTTTAAGAATAAATCCCTAAAATCAACTTCAGTCTCCTAAAAAGAACAATATAAAATGGAATAATTCTGGGAATTACATGTGGGGAAAAACATAAATGATATCACATGTGAAAAGGAACATGAACAAACCAGACAGAGCACAGATCTTCATGTACTTATTGCAGTGAGCTGAGAGTGTTGAGAGTAATTTGCTTGTTGCTTGACTGAAATTTGGATGTAGTAAGTGGCCTCCAGAGGATGAGATCTCAAAAATGTACTTGTGCAGCCTCTGGTACATAATTTTTGAATACCGGTGCAAAATGAAAACGCGAGTTTTCTTTATTCAAAAAATAGAAAGTCTGTGTTATGAAAATTGCCAAAATAGAAAGCTCTGCAGCTTCCCTAGTGGCCTTTCTCTCAACTCCAGTGCCTTTTTATGTGTTACTTGAAATTTAAAATCACTAGAAGGAATTTTACATTTCATTTCTCCATCGTGGGATGAGTACATCACATCAAACTCAGGAACATCACTGAAACCTGTGCAACTCATAATGAATTTGCCTTTCATCTGACAAATGCAGGGTGAAACGTTTCCTAAACTTAATTCAATTTCTTTTATTTTAGTTTTTATTTCCAAATAATTCACCAAAACATTCCAATTTCAGAATACTAATGGTTGAAAATGGCATTATAGGACCTGTGGCATGGATCAGTTAGTAAAATCACCAAGTCTGAGGGGCCTGAATTGGATCCTCAAAAATCGCTGTGGAATTTGAAAAAATGTTGTGTGTACACATGAACAAACACCCAAGGAAATACAGAAAGACAGATGGAAGGAAGTAAGTAAGGAGGGAGGGAGGGAGGGAGGGAGGGAGACAGGGAGGGAGGGAGGGCAAGAGGGAGGCAGGGAAAGGAGGGCAAGAGGGAGGCAGGGAGGGAGGGAGGCAGGCAAGGAGGGAGAGGGAGAGATAGAAGGAAGGAAGGAAGGAAGGAAGGAAGGAAGGAAGGAAGGAAGGAAGGAAGGAAGGAAGGAAGGAAGGAGCTACACCAGCGAGAAAAGAAGGTATGGGGTTTCTTGACCATTTGTAGAATGTACTCTGTCCTCTGCACTCAGTTTGGTTACTCTGAAACCCCAGGTATTGCTCAGTCTCTGGAATTACAAGATGATAGGACATCACAAGTTTTGTTGTCATACACGCAGGTAAGATATGGTCAATAAAAACCCTTTGAATTTATTTCTGTTTCTGTGATCCACCTTGCTTTGGTACTTCTGACAGCAGACAAAAGCCAAGCGTGAGAAAATTCCTATTTTGTTTCATTGTGTGTTGACATAGATTTTATGTACATGATCCTGTCATATCATAAAATATAACAAGAGTTACATAAGGAAGTTTTATAAATATAAAATTCTTATGTTATGCAAGTAAGGATGATGGAAAGATTTTCATGGTTTAATCACATATCATATAAATATTGCACATGATAACAAATAAATTATATATTCTCTTATTATAACTTGAAGCATAATAATACTGAGGTTTTTGTATACAGTTCTGGAAAATCACTCTGATATATTTCTCTGACCTATTAGTTGTATAAGCAGGAGATTTAGCCATTGGGATGAACTTCCATTACATTGGAGGCTAATTATCATTATTTAACAAGAAAAGCAAGAAAAGCAAGGTATTTTTAAAAGTACAGAGCAGAATGTTATACAGAATAGTCAGATTCAAGGACTTATTGATTATAAATTTTGTTAGGATTAATTATATGTGTGCTTGGTCAATATAACAAAAATAAACATTGAAATAGAATAAGATAATTCTAGAAATATTTCTTTTATATATAGTCCAAGAGTTTCACTGAATGTCATATAAAACTTGGGTCATGATTTTGCTCTGTAAGAGAAAGTTACTAACAAACAAGTAAATAAAACAAATACAAGTGGTACTTGTTAGAGCGTTTGGGATAATGAGAGACCTCTATGAATAGCCTTATCATATGAAAATGTAAAAGTGTGTTAAGGAGCCTATTAAGGAGAAGAGTGTCAATATTCAAATGCACAATATAACCTGACAGATGACTACTTGTTACTTCTTCCCTCCATGTGTTGTTTTTCTAGCATTGCCAGAACAGACTATGTATATTATTAGTACAATTTTCTTTTACAGTTTTGAAAAATAATGGTGTGGGTACAGTAAGATTCTAGGACCTCTCAAATAGACTTGAAATAACTGCCACCTCCCTCTGTATTTATGTGGTTTTCCTACCATGATTTTTTTGCATTCTGAACATTCATTATCCCCTCTAAAAGTTTTTATTTTTTTAAGAAATGTATACATTTTGATCATATCCTTTATGCTCATCTAACTACTCCAAGATTCTATCCCATCCACTCACTCAACTTCATGTTCTTTCTTTCTCTGGAAAGGACAGTAGATGAGATCTCCATGAGTAAACTGGGGATGAATGGTGGGCAGTGGAGGGTAGGGGATGGGGGATGAGAACATAAGGGAGTGGGATGGTCAAGCTGGAACAGGGATGGAGTGAGAAAGCAGTGAAATAGATACCATGATCGAGGGAGACATCCTGGGGATAGGGAGAAACCGGGTGCTAGGGAAATTGCCAGGAATCCCCAAAGATGACCCCACCTTGGACTACTAGAAATAGTGGAGAGGGTGCCTGAACTGAACTGGCTTACCCCAGTGACCAGATCGGTGAATACCCTGTCATCATAGAGCTTTTCTCCAGTAACTGATGGAAGCAGATGCCAAGATCCACAGCCAAACACTAGGCAGAGCTCCAGGAGTCCAGTCAAAGAGAAGAGAGATTCTATGAGCAAGGGCACCAAGATCATGATGGGGAAACCTGCAGGAATGACCAAACCAAATTAGGGGGAACTCATGAAAGTTGGTGATCCATGGTTGTGGAGCCTGCATGAGACTGGACTAGGCCCTCTGCATGTCAAGACAGTTGTGTAGCTTGATCTACTTGGGGGACCCACTGGCGGTAGGATCAGAATCCATCCCTGGTGCATGAGCGGGGTTTTTGGAGCCCATTGCCTATGATGGGACACATTATGCAGCCTTGAGGCAGGGGGTGGGACTTGGACTTGCCTCTACTGGATGTATCTCCCCACAGGAGACCTTGCCTTATTGTGGGGAGGAGTGGGGGTAGGTTTGGAAGGGGAGGTTGGAGGGGCAGGAGGAGGGAAGAGGGGGATTTTTGATTGGTGTGTTATATAAATGGAAAATTTTAATAAAAGAAAAATGAAAAAAAGACAAAAATCAAAACAAATCATTAAAGGAACTTTTTTTATGAATCCTAACTTTACTATTATTGCTTCTTTACAGATGCTAACTCCAAATAAAATTATATTTATTGACACCAGGGAAAAAACCTGAACACACAAATTTTGAAGAGAACATTGTTCAGTCATAATAGCTGTGTACATTATTTTTAAATTTATTCATTATGTATACAGTTTTCTGTGTAAATGTATGCCTGCAGGCCAGAAGAGGGCTTAGATCTTATTATAGATAGTGGTGAGCCACCATGTAGTTGCTGGGAATGGAACTCAGGACCTTTGGAAGAGCAGTCAGTGCTCTTAACTGCTGAGCCACCTCTCCAGCACAGCTGCATACAAATTTATGGATAAAGAAACTGTGGTCTTGAAATATACTTTCATCAGGATTTCAGCAACATCTGAATCATTGGCCTATCTGAATCAGCTGTACCGTAACTCAACAATCAACTGGCACCATCATTTTGTATTAAAATTTATATCATAACCTACTACTCTATGATTATGACTGTTGACATAATGACTCATTCAAAACATTCCTACCTAATATTTTGCCTTTGGATTCATTCAATAGTCAATGTAAACACTTTACCTCCAATGAGCATAACCCCAACATCTCCAAATGTCCCTACTTTCCATTCAAAGATAATACATGGCATATTTTTTCCACACAACTGGGGTGCATTAGTCTAAAATTCATGAAGTAAAAATGGGAATGCTTTTTGTCAGTATAATATCTCCAAAATCATGTCAAATGCAAATGCTGAAAATCTGGACTCTTCTGATATCTGGACTGCTGTTACCTAAGAGATCTTATTAGTACAAAAGGGAGTAACCGTTCCACGAGGGGATAAGGGAATGTTCCTATTAATTTGGAAGGTAAGATTCTCACTGTTCTTTATGGCTCTTAAAGCTTCAGAAAAACAAAAGATAGAACATTCCACCATGATATAAAAGATAAAATATGAAGACATAATAATACTAACCTGGGATTTGCATGGAAGTGATCTGCAATGTGTGTTTTTCACACTTCTGACTAGACCTTGACAGTTACACAGTTACGTGTCAAGAACAAAAACATGAGTCTATTTTGGATAATCATCTTTGCAAATTAGTGTATATAGAAGTTCTTTTTCCCACAATTTGAAATGTATAAGTTATCCTGACAATACACATAGGACAGAAATATATTATAAGTTGCAGAACAACCAGGAATAGTGGTATTTTCTGCTCAGAACAATGGAAGCAGGTGCCTGGAACTTACTGGCCAGACAGGCTAAATGGTGAATTGAAGACAACTGAGAAACCCTATTGTAGCATGAATCTTAAAAGGGTCTTATTAATAAAAACAAACCCGGGAGACAGGTATTGGGGTGAATGGCTGGAAGATCAGAGAAGCAGAACAAGCCACAGCCACCTCACCTTGCCAATTCCTCAGCTGATCCTGTTTCCTCAGAATAGAAGCCTCTGAGTTCATATCCAAATGGATCTCAGCTGAACTGTGCTGCTCAAAAGCCTAAAAGCTTAACCAACTCTAGTTCCTGGTTTTCATGTCTTATATACCTTTCTGCTTTCTGCCATCACTCCCTGGGATTAAAGGCGTGAGTCACCATGCTTTTCTGTTTCCATTGTGGCATTGAACTCACAGAGATCCAGAGGGATTTATATCTCTGGAATGCTAGGATTAAAGGTGTGAGTGCCACCATTTTCTAGCCTCTGTATCTAGTGGCTGTCTGTTCTCTGACCCCAGATAAATTTATTAGGCTACACATTATTTTGGTGAACACAATACCACCACACCTTATCTCAAAAACACAAATTGGATCACTTCAGAAAAATAATACCACAGGTTGATTTCTAGTCTCCAAATAGAAGTATGCACACCTGAACAGAAACACACAAACATGATCACCTGAACAGACACCAACATACACATACACACAAACACATAATAATAGGCTGTACATGGTAGCACACATGTTTTATATCAGTACTTTGGAGGCATAGGCACGTGGATCTCTGTGAGTTTGAGGTCAGCCAGTTCTACATAGAAAGTTTAGGATAACCTGAGCTCTATAGTGGCACCCTGTATCAAAAAA
Source organism: Peromyscus aztecus (assembly GCA_902168405.1). Lineage (NCBI taxonomy): Eukaryota > Metazoa > Chordata > Mammalia > Rodentia > Cricetidae > Peromyscus > Peromyscus aztecus. The sequence goes on along the minus strand of CABHPQ010160929.1, from coordinate 52,248 downwards.
AAATCAAATAAATAGAAAGAACAAAAAATTATTTTAGCACTATTTAAGCTATGAATATTTCATTTTCATAAACATTTTTCGAGAAAAAAATGTTAAATTGTTAAGGTCAATTAAAGTTTAATAGATGAAATCAACATTACCATGATAAATTTAAGTAAAATCTTTTAAATGTTTTGCTTCTCAGACATAAAAATGAATAAAGACTTGTGCTTAAAGAACTTTATAATTTATTTAATTTCTGATTCCATAATTTAAACATTAAATAAAGGGTTAATTATTTATTAGTCAAAATATGATCAAGTTATTTTTATATTGATAAACATTGTAACTTTTGTTGTGATTCCAATAATCTGAACAGAAAAAAACTACTGTACTCATTAGAACTCCTTAAATATATAAACTTTTGGAAACTGAATATTTCTGAAACATTTGAATCATAAATTTAAGTATAGAATTCTTTAGCCATTCAAGAAGTGTCTTGGATGAGTTCCATCTCATGAAGTGAGCCTTACATCTAACCAGATATTAGTTGGTTACTCTCTCAAGCTTTGTGCCATTATTGACTAGTACATCTTTCAGTCAGGACATCATCACAGATTGGAAGGCTTGTAGCGGGGTTGGTGTTTACCTTTTTCATTTCGTAGAGTACAGAGTACCTTCCAGTTCCATGAACACTAGTGTGTAGGGCTGAAGAATCTTGGTAGCACCATCTTGGTTTCTCCATGTTCAGTGGATTGTGTAGGTGTTATCTTCAGCAATAGAGTCTTAGCGTCCATTTGTAGTAGAAACCCAATAGCCTGAAGAACACCCTGGGTTTTTTTGGGGGGTTTCCAAAGAGACCATTTGACTAACAACTCAATTAGATGTAACCCATTCCTGATACAGGAATTTCATTTGATGATAAAAGATGCCCAGTTTGGTATTTGTTTCCCCTGTTATTTGGCAATTCCATTTGGATCCTCTTTATATATGTCTATATTTTAAGAATCTTCTACTATATTAGGTTTCCATGCAACCATTCAAATGGCCCTTAATTTTATCTGTCTCTCCTTATATTCCCTCCACATATGATCAGGTTTAAAGCCAACTGCATGAGATGAAACAGATCCTGCACACTGCTGGAGTGGCCAATAACCTGAGACCTATGAGCAAACCAAATACTACTGTTATTCCAGACAAAGATAGCAATAAAAAGACTACTAACAATATCTCACTCTACTCAGAAGTCAGTGCTTTGCTCAGTCATAAACAGAGAATCTTCCCTTGAGTAAATGGAAACAAATGCAGAGGCTGTCTCTGCACAGCCAGACAATGTGCAGAGAGTGAACAAATTTTGAACATTCACTCATAAATGTCAAGCCTTTATCATGTCTCTCCCCTCAGGGTTCAGAGAACTCTGAAGAAGAGGAGGCAGAGAGAATGCAAGAACCAAAGGAGATGGAGGACACTAAAGAAACAAGGCTTTCTAAACACAGCAGACTAAAACACTTATGAACTCACGGAATTGTGCCAGTATGCACAGGGCCTGCATAGATCTAAGCTAGATGAAGTTTCAGCACTGAGAGGAGAAGTAGCCACAGTCGCATCCCTACCCCTGATGCTATATCCAATTGATAAGCCCTTGCAAATGCAAAATTAGCATTCCCTGTGAAAACTAGGAGTCTCATTGGATACTAAAGCACACTTTAAGGGCAAATCCGATGCTCAGCAGTATATTGCAAACATAAAATGAAGTAAGGAATCCTTGGAAGTTCTTTATCTCATAATGTTTTGCTATCGAATTTTTTTGCACCTAGCAGGTCCTTTGAGTATGTCTTATGGCTTCTGATTTTATGTTTTTGTGGGATTCCTCTATCTGTAAATTTGTGTTTCTCTGTGATTGTATGTGTTCTTGTTCTTTTATTTCACCACTTTTTTTCTGCTTGTTTGGTTTTTACTTTTTATTTTGATTTGTTGGGGGTATTTTTGGTTGTTCTGTCTTATTTTATTATCATTTTTACATGTCTGTTTCCTAAGGAGAGTCAACTAGGGTGTGGATCTGAATAGAAGTGAAAACAAATCTCTTTTCAATAAAAAGAAAATGGGGGCAAATGTAAGTATATCATTCTGTTATAGTTAAAACCATTCATGAATTAATATGCAAATACATTAAAGAAGACTGTCATCTTATTAAAATCATTTTCACATGCAATTTTCTTATTTTTTAATTTCAAAATCACATGTAAAGTATATATAACATGCATATTGTTTCGAAGTGTCTGTTAAACTCATTTACTGGCAGGAATTACTTTGTGCATAGGAACATTCGGTAGCTTGAACTTAAAAAAAATGATTATCAATTTTTACATATTTTTTCTTGAACTATACATACAGTATATATATGATATATATGACATATATAATCTAACTGTATATATAATCACATGATTTATATGATCTATATAGTTTACTGAGTACATTTAGTGTGTTCTTCTGATTAGGGCAAAATGTTTTGGACTGGATTACCTAGTAGGGACCTTCACTGAATAAATCAGATTCTCCCTCCTTCAACAGTCATCTATTTCTTGTAACTCGTAATTTATCAGTGGGGTTTTGTGAATTTCCCCCTCCATACTGGCATGTTTTCAAGTGTGGCCGTTGTGGGGTGCTCACTTACATTGCAATATTGTTTTGATTTCATGAGTGCGGTATTTCTGTTACATCTAGAAGATACTATCTCACAGCTGACATCCTGATCTTCTGCCTCATGTAATCTTTTCATTTCCTCTTCTACAATGTTCCTGAGCCTTAGGTGTAAGCATTGAAATCTAGATGGCTTCCTTGGCCATTCCACTTAAACTTCAAGCTGGTGACCAAGTACTGAAAATATGAGCATGTGTTACATATTTACCTTTCAAAATACAGGGATCAACACATTTCCCCCATAGAACTCATGGCCCTCTTAGAATGCAAAATGTGTTAAGTCTAACTTGAAGAGTCTTCAAAATCTTAACAGTCCTAACACTTGTAAAAGTGCAAAAGTCAGTCTTTACTGAGATTCAGGGCAAACTCTTACCTGTGAACACTTGTAAAATTAAAAAAAAAAATAATTTTCATATACAGAGACATAATCATTCCCATTACCAAAGGAAGGCTACAGAAGGAAAAACATGGGCTCCAACACAGCCACAAAAACCTTCACCTGCAATCTGTCCTGCCGGCAAGATATGCCAGGACAATGGTGAGACAGAACATGTGGGAGTGGCCAATTGATGTTTGGTTTAACTTGTGGCCCAGCCCACAAGAGGGAGCCCATGCCCTCCACTGCCTGGACACCCAGGAATCAGAGATTCAATTTCCTAGAGAGCTAAGATAGAACCAAACATGACTGACTGGAAAAAAAAAAAATCAATGCAATCATTCCTAATAATATTCTGCTACTCACACATGAGGTGGTATTGTGTTCCCCGGAATATTGTGCACCCTAATAAACTTGTCTGGGGTCAGAGAACGGGACAGCCACAATATTAAACGTAGAGGATAGGCAGTGGTAGCACACACCTTTAATCCTAGCACTCCAGAGACAGAAATCCACGTGTTCAAGGATACAGCCAAGCATGGTGACTCACACCTTTAATCCCAAGGAGTGAACCTTTAATCCCAGGGAGTGATGGTAAAAGGCAGAAAGATATATAAGGCGTGAGGACCAGGAACTAGAAGCATTTGACTGGTTAAGCATTTGGCTGGTTAATCTTTCAGGCTTTGGAGCAGTAGTTCAGCTGAGATTCATTCTGGATGAGGACTCAGAGACATCCAGTCTGAGGAAACAAGACCAGCTGAGAAGTTGGCCAGGTGAGGATAGCTGTGGCTTGTTCTGTCTCTCTAATCTTCCAGTGTTCACCCCAATACTTGGCTTCAGGTTTGATTTTATTAATAAGAACTGTTAAGATTCCTGTTACACACATAGATTGGAATCTTATCTAGTAATCATCAGAGAGGCTTCCTCCCACAGCAGATGGGAGCAGGTGTGTATTCCCACAGCCAGACTTTATGCAGAGAGAGTCTAAATTGGAGGTCTCACTGGATCCCCCTCCTCAAAGATTATGGAACCACACAGGAGAGGAGGAGGAAAGACTATATGTATCAGAGGATATGGAAGTCATCTGGAGAACTTGACCCATTGAGTCAACTAAGCAGGGCTCACAGAGACTGAAGGGGCAAATTGGGGCCTGCATGGTTCTGCACCAAGTCCTCTGCATAGATGTTATGGGTGTTAGCTTGGTGTTCTTGTGAGACTCCTAACAGTACAAGCTCTGATTTCTTTGCCTACTCTTGAGGCTATTTTCCTCTTATTAGGTTGTAGAGCCACAATAAGAAGCTTTTAGCTTGTCTTATTGTATCTTGTTTTGTCATATCCAGCTGTTGTCTCTTTGAGATCTGCACTTTTCTGAAGAGGAAATAGAGTTGCTCTGGGGGAAAGGGGAGGTGAGGGGAGTTAGGAAGAGCGGAGGGAAGGGAAACTGTAGTCGGGATGTGTTGTGAGAGAAGAATCTATTTTCAATGGGAAAGGGGAGAGCAACAAGAGTAAGGAGACAAGAAACCAAGTATTCTGTGAGCTAATAAGTTTGTCAAACACAGATAATTATCCTGATATGGTGGCAGTGAAGCTGGGAGGTTAAGGCACTATCTAGGTCATTTACGAAATGGATTAAATCATCTGGAATAATGCAAAGAGTTCTGGGGAAAGGAATGTTGTGAGCAAGCTGCTGACTTTATCACAGAATGTTAGTAAGTAACAACATATGGAGAGATGTAATTGAGTGATATTCAACGATCTTCATACATTATAGATTGATAGAGAAAATATGACAAAACTGGAAAGCAGGCCTGGGAACCAGTGCTTTTACTTCTATTTAGTTATAGTGTACGGATAGTGGAGTCCAAGATATAGAGCGTTTTTCTCTTCCAAATTGCCAAAGAAGAAAAAAATCCTATATTTAAAAATATTGATGAATGAATGGCAAAATAGAGGGGAATTTGCTTAGAAATGCCACAGTGTATTTGTTTAGAAGCTGTGAGTAAAGAAAGTGGGATGGAAAGGGCTAAAGGGGTGACGTCAGCTCTGAATGCACTCACTGTAACCTCAGCATCGTGGTTATGGTTGTAGTAGGCAGGACTTCTGGGAGGTGAATGTATCATGCAGGCCCAACTCTCAGTGATGACACTGGTGACCTCAAAGATCAGTAAACAAAGAGACAGACAAGTAAATAAACAAATAGACCCCAGGCTGGAGAAAAGCTTCTTTAGGTCAAGTGCTTGTTGTATACACCTCGCAACTTGAGTTCAGATTATTAGCACTTAGGTAAGTATTGGCAATGCGTATGTAAGTCAAGGAAATATTCATATAACTGAATCCCAGGGCTGGGGAGATGGAGACAGAAGTGTCCAATTGGACAGTCAGGCAGTCTGCTGAATCTATGGTCTTCAGATTCAGTAAAGAGATGATGTCTCTAACATAAGATAGAGAGCTATGAGACAGACAAAAACATGTAGCTAGAGTTTTCCTGCCTGGCCCACAATCAGGACAAATCTGTGTCACCCACCAGTCCCACAGCCGCTCAGACCCAAACAAGTAAACACAGAGACTTATATTGCTTACAAACTGTATGGTCGTGTCAGGCTTATTGTTATCCAGTTCTTATATATTAAATCAATCCATTTCTATACATCTATACCTTGCCATGTGGCTTGTGGCTTACAGGCATCTTCACATGCTGTCTGTCATGGTGGCGGCTGGCAGTGTCTCTGACTCAGCCTTCCACTTCACAGAATTCTCTCCTCCTTGTCCCGCCTATACTTCCTCCTGCCTGGCTACTGGCCAAACAGTGTTTTATTTACTAACCAATCAGAGCAACACATTTGGCATACAGAACATCCCACAGCAAAAAGACACTATGGCCTCCACACATATACACCACACACACACACACACACACACACACACACACACACACACATACAACACATACACACACATTCACGCACAATCATCATGCCAACAGACACACAAGTTTGCACACACATATATACTAACAAAACTCAAAACCTGAAACCATAATAAATACACAAAGTTAAAGAATAGATGATAGATAGATAGATAGATAGATAGATGCCCTGGTAAAACATTATGAGACAACAAATCTCTAAAAATCTCCATTGAGTTTATTTGTTATCCATCTACTGCTGGGTATGGGGCCTGGCCTTAAGAGTAGTTTATATACTCAGTAAGACTCCCTTGGAGAAAGTCAATTTTTCATCGTGAATAGTTATCAAATCGAGATAGACTCTCAAGTAGGAATAGAGGCCCAGAGCTGTGCAGGGCCTATGCATGCTGCCAAAGCCTCTGTGAGTTTATGTGCATCTGTCCTGCTGTGTGTAGAAGGCCTTGTGTCCCTATTTCCTTTTCTCTCTTTTTTTCTCCTCTTCTGTAGAGTTCCCTGAGCCAAGGGGAGTGATTTGATGGAGACATCCCGTATAGGATTGAATATTCAGAGGTCTCCCAATCTTTGCACCATGTCCAGCTATGGATCTCTTTTCCCAGTATTGCAAATGACATAAAATAGACTAAAAAAATGGAAAAACAAATTGAAATATTTCTCAATGGTTATCAGTGATTCCACTTTATCATTGTTACATGAAACGAAAAAAAACTGATTATTAATTTTAGGTGTTTCAAAAACATTAAATATTTTAATTATAATGTGCATAAACTGAAGAGAATATTTTATATGGAGTATACAGCAGGATGTAAAATTATATAATAAGAATTTGCACAACTACTTACAATCACATTGCAAAAAATGGGAAAGTAGTTTTCTCCATTGAAGAACACTTTCTTTTTTTTTCCTGAAAAGTTTTTGACTGCAAAATACTTTTTGGTTAAAGATTGACTTTATGCCCTCTTCTCAGTGCTGATTTTTTTTCTGGATTGAACTCGTAAAGTTCTTGAACATGCTAGCACAGTCTCAACGAGTCATATGTCCATCAGCCCTTTTTATGTCTGAAAAATGCTGTTTCCTAGGAATCATCCATCACCTTTGACTCATCATCGTTCTGTGTCTTCTTCCACATAGGTTCCTGTGTCTTGAGGGGAAAAGTATAATGAAGTCATTCCATTAAGGGCCGAGTGTTGCAGTTTCTTACTCTTCACATATATAAGCCACGCTCCACAGCAGGCTGTAAGCATTGTAGCTCAGATGGAAAAGCATCCTGGCAGCTGGAAGCCAAGGGATACCACAAAGTCACATCTCACAACAAACTTCATACAAGAAATTTATTGAGAGGGAAAAACCCAGAAGGGTGGCTGCTTCCGCTTGAGCAAGAAATAGCAGCACACTGAACAGGATAGAGAGATTATATAGAGTTTCCTGGGAAGGGGTTGGGACTTTTCTTGTCTGAGCTTTCCAGGGTGGAGATTAGTGGGATTTCAGGTCCATACATTAGACTTTTTACTCTGCAGGACTGGGCCAGGTTCCAGCAGTTAGGGCAGTTAGAGTATTCTGTGTGTGGAACCTGGCAGTTAGAGGTCTTTGGAGGAGGGGCCTGGCCACTCATGTGGCTCCAGGGACTTACATAGACCTCATGGTTAGGAATAGCTGGACAACATAAAACAAATGCCATAGTATTCTAGTTTATGCTGTTTCACAGTTTTACATTTTTGTTGTTTAAGAGAATAAAGGGAAATAAAATTGGGTGAGTTGGGAGAGAGAGGAGAGTTGGGAAGAACTTTGAGGAATAAAGAATATACCATATGAAAAATCTAAAAATGAAAAATAGATAGATTGCTAGCTGTGATGATATATAATGTCCCCCAATATATTGTGTACCCTAATAAAATTTATCTGGGTCAGAAAACAGAACAGCTACTAGATTAGATGTAGAGGCCAGACAGTAGTGGCACATACCCTTAATCCTAGCATTCCGGGGGCAGAGATCCATCTAGATCTCTGTGAGTTCAAGGCCACAGTGGAAACAGAGCCAGGCATGGTGGCACACATCTTTAATCCCAGCGTTTGAGATCTCATGTCTTTGCTTGGGAAAGACACACGCCTTTAATCCCAGGAAGTGATGGCAGGAAGCAGAAAGGTATATAAGGAGTGAAGACCAGGAACTAGAGGCTTTTAGGTTTTTAGGCTTTTAGCAGCAGTTCAGCTGAGATCCATTTGGGTGGGGGCTCAGAAGCTTTCAATCTGAGGATTCGTGGAAACAGGATCAGATAAAGAGTTATTGAGGTGAAGTTGGCTGTGGCTTGCTGCTTCTCTGATCTTTCAGAATTCACCCCAATATCTGGCTCCAGGTTTTCTATTTATAATACCATTTAACAATTTGCAGCTAGCAACATGCTGTATTGAAAATTCAAAAACTGTCAAGTCATTGAGAGAATAAAGAGAAATTAATTTTTAGTTGTAATGTAGGAAACTGTGTTTATACATGTGACATACTGGGACAGTTTTATTATATACTAAAATATTAAAATATATAAAGCTCTTGGTACTTATAAATAAAATCATATCTGATTTATAACCATCTTAATGACCACAGAAGTGTAGAGTATCAAAATAAATATATTATTTCAAAATCCAGGTCATCAAATACCAGCCATGACTCTCTTCTCTGATCATTGACAAAATAAAAATTGATGTTCTTAACAGAAGTCCATCATATATTAAGTTCCTAGTAAGTTGAAGGAATATGCAGACTTTTATGATGTTTTAATTTGCTATCATGGTATGTTGCCCTTCTAAGATCTGTATGTTTGTCAACACAGCAGAGCTTGTTTGTAACTTAATCCATCAATGTTCTATGAACTTTTGAAAGTTCTTAATAAACTTATGGGGAAGAAAATGAAATATGGCAAAACTGTGTAAATATTCAGTACATAGTGTATAAACATTAACAGAATCATGCTGAATAATGAATCATCTTATTTGTAAGCCTGTTCCTTTTAATTTTGTGTGTATCAGGAGGTACATGACTACTATAACACACATTTGGTGATTTCACAACAACTTAAGGAGATGATTCTCCCTTTGTACCACATGGTTCTTGATAATTTATCCTAGAAGCTAAAGCTACACTGAAAACTTATCCATATTGTCAGTCCATGTCTTTTGTTCATTCCTTATAGGAAGTTAAAAAAATCATGTGGAATAAAAAACTTTATGAAAATATGTTGATATTTGCATGCATTTTTTCTGTGATTGAAAGTATGGATACTGGTGGCTACATTTGAAATAAGAAACTATTAAATTATTTCAAGCACAATTTTCCAGATAATATGTATTTTCAAAGTGTAGCTCCATCTCTGTATGTTATAAACTTAGGAAGGAGGCAAGGAAAACACAGAAATCTAGCAACAACTTCAAGTTGCAGAAATACAGGCATTAACAAAGTACTATGTTCATACAAAAGGTAATAATTTCATATTTATTATAGTTAAATCTTTATGATTATGGCTTTCTATTATATCTGCAAATGTTATACAGGGTTCAGGTTTAAAATTGAAATGTACATGTGACTAGATTACTTCAAATGTAAATATAAAAGGAATTTGTAGGGAAATTTATTGTTTTTCATGCTTATAGAAAGGTAAGCTCTCCATTGCAAAAGAATATTCAATTAACATTCTGTGATGAGCATGGATTAAGTCAAAGAGTCCCTCACATTTTCCTGATTGGCTTTCCTCAAAGTTTATTTCAATCATGATGTTCAAATTTAAATTACATTGTTTTAGGTTCATATATATTCAGCCTACATAGATGAATATAAATGTAACACCATTTTAAACAGCTTGAAAAAGCATCCATCAGAGCCTCTGATGTAGAATCAGTTTGAACAAACACAGCTTTTCAGTAATATTATCTGATGTATTTAAAACTAGTGCTGTAATTTTTAATATGCTAAAGCTATTTCAAATAAACAATAGAGATACAGTTTAATTGTTACCTTCATAACTTTCAAGGACTGAAAAATCAATAAGCATCAACCCTACTCTCTGCAATATAAAATTTACCTCATCATTCTTAAAACATAAAAACATAACTCTAAAATAAATCTTAATTTTAACATATATACCCCTTCACTGCATGGCAATCATTGCAAGAAGGAATCTTCTATTGAAAACAGATTCTTTTGTCATACAATACATCCCAACCACAGTTTCTACTCTCTCCATCTCTCCCAGCTCCCCACCACACAGATCTTTCCCACAGAACCACGCCCCACTCCTTCTCCACTCAGAAAAGGTAAGGCCTCTGAGAGACAGCAATCAAACGTGACAAGACAAAATACAGCATGACAAGGCAAAAGCACTTGCATTGAAGCTGTACAAAGCAACCCAATAGGACGAAAAGAGTCCCAGGTTCAGACAAGAGTCAGAGATACAACTTCTCCCACTGTTAGGAGTCACACAAAAACACCCAGCTAACAGCCATAGCATATGCACAGAGGACCCAGTACAGACCCATGTAGGATTCATGCTTGCCGCTTCCATCTCTGTAAGCCAATGTGAACTTTCCTTAGTTGATTCAGTGGGTCATGTTCATGTGTCCTTTATCCCCTCTGACTCCTACAGACTTTACTCACCCCTCTTCCGCAGGATTTCCCGATTTCCCAGGAGAGGGATTGATGGAAACATTTGACTTAGACTCTCTCTCCCCATAATATCTTGGCTGTCTTTGCATCCACTCCCATCTGCTGTAGGAGAAAGTCTTTCTGATGATGACTGGAAAAAGCAATACCAATCTATGGTTATGGCAGAATATCATTAGGAATCATTTCATTTCTTTCTTTTCTTTTTTTTTTTTAAGTTTTGTTTGGTTCTAGCCTAGGTTTCTGCTATCTAGTCTCTGGTTCCTGGCCAGCCAAGTAGGAACTTTGGCATAGGCTGGCCCTCCTGTAGTTTGGGGACCTGCCCCACCTGGAACGTAGGTCACCTGTGAAAGGTGGCCTGGAACCGAGGAAAGGCAAATGTGTGCTGCTCGCACATTCCCCAGCCTCCCTCTTACCTGGAGATAATCAGATGCAGTGGGGAGTCAAGTCAAGCAAGAACTCGTTTATTGATAGGCAGTAAGCCTCTTTTATACCAGAAAACCTCAGAACCCTTGGAGGGGGTGAAGGAACCAACCAATCATTTTAAAGGTCACCCTATTTACAAGTTGTTTATGCCCTGACATCATCTCCTGTTTTTAGTATCTTATCTTAGCATAAATAACTTGAGCTAACTTCCTTCTTCACCATTTGTCTCTAATCTCCATACAAACAACCCAAGATAACTTCCTCTTAGCCATCCTTTGTATCTATTCTCTGCGCAAACAGCTTAAACTAACTTTCTCTGGTACCATTTATATCCACTCTCTGCGTAAACAGCTTAAAACTTAAGCTCTATTTTCCTAAATTTCTCTCAGCACCTTCTTTGTGCCCTATGCATGCCCCACACTGTAGTGGGCCTCAAGTTAAATCAGGTGTTTGTTGGCTGATTCCACAAGTTCTGCACCATCATTGCCCCAGCACATCTTGGAGGCAGGATTGTAGGTCTAAGGTTTTGTGGTTGGGTTGGTGCCAAGACTTCTCTTTTCACAGTCTGAAGAGTACCTTCCTACACCAGAGACTAGAACTTAGAGACGAAAGCTCCATGCAGTCACCAGCTAAAGATGTTCAATGTTCAATGAGCTGTGTGAAAGTTGTCCTCTTCAATGTCACCATGCTGTTGGTTTTTGGAGGGCAACCTTCTGTCGTATCATCAGCCTGAGTTGTTTGAGAATTTCCATGTCACCCCTCTGGTGATAATTCATATGAATGCAACAGAGTCCCACCACTGGAAACCTTGTCTAACTACACGAGATGGCCAGTTCAGTCTCCATGTCATCCATTATTAGGAGTCCTCATAGAATTACCTTCATAGGTAAACTTACCTTTTAGGAAGTTTACTCTGAACTAGGTTTCTACACCAAAAATAAGTGCCCAGTTCCAGGCATATTTCCCCATACTCTCTCCCTTTATCCCTAACCCTTCCATCCCTCCCCACCAGCCCCCATTCAACCTTCATAATCTCTACTATTCCCCCTTCCCAGGGAGATGCATGTGTCCAACCATCAGCACTCCTCTTTGCCTGACCTATCTGGGTCTGTAGATTTTAGCTTGATAATCATTTATTTAACAGCTAATATCTACTTATTAGCTGTTAAGTACAATATGGCAAGTGTATACATGCCATATTTGTCTTTCTATGTCTGGGTCAACTCACTCAGGATGATTTTTTTCTAGTTGTGTGCACTTGTCTGGAAATTTTATGATGCCCCCCTTTAACAGCTCCATTGTGTAAATGTATCACGTTTTGTTTATCTATTCTTTGGATGAGGGACATCCAGTTTGCTTTAAGTTTCTGTTTATTATAAATAAAGCTGCTATGATCATAGTTGAGCAACTGCCCTTGTTGTAGGATGGAGTGTCCCTTGGGTGTATACTCAGGAGATGTAGAGCTGTTTCTTGAGGTGGATCAATGTCCAGTTTTCTGAGGAACCACCATTTTAATTTCCATAGTGGCTATAGAAGTTTGCACTTCCACCAGGAATGGAAAAGTGCTCCCCATGCTCCATATCTTTGCAAGCATGAGCTGTCATTTGTGTTTCGGATCTTAGCTATTTTGACAGGTGTAAGACAGAATCACAAAGTAGTTTTGATTTGCACTTCCCTGATGACTAAGGATATTGAACATTTCCTGAAGGATTTCTCAGGCACTTGAGATTACTCTATTGAGAATTCTGTGTTTAGATCTGTACCCCATTTTTTAATGGATTACTTGTTTATTTTGTTTTGATATCTGGTTTCTTGAGTTCTTTCCATATTTTGGATATTAATCCTCTGCTAGATGTGGAGTTGGTTAAAACTCTTCTCCCATTCTGTAGAAGGGTACTTTTTCCTATTGACAGTGTCCTCTGCCTTACAGAATCTTTTCAGTGGCATAAGGTTCCACTTAATAATTGTTGGTTGTAGTGCCTGCACTATTCACTATTAGTGTTCTGTTCAGAAAGTTGTCTCCTGTACAAATGCAGTCAATGATATTATATACTTTGTCTTCTATCAGGTTCAGTGTATCTGGCTTTATGTTGAAGTTTTTGATCCACCTTGACTTGAATTTTGTGAAGGATAAAACATATGTATTTATTGGCATTCTTCTACATGCAGACACCCAGTTTGGCCAACATCATTTGTTGAAAATGCTATCTTTGTTCCAGTGTGTATTTCTAGCTTCTTTTTCCAAAATAATGTGTCCATAGAGATGTGGATTTATGTGTCTTCTGTTCAGTTCCACTGATCAACATGTCTGTTTTTGTACCAATTCTATGTGGTTGTTTTATTGCTGTAGCTCCATAGATTGTGTTGGGAATTTTGGTGGTTATTGCCTTGAATCTGTAAATTGCTTTTGCTAGGATAGTCATTTTTACTACATTAATCCTGACAATCCACGAGCATGGAAGATCTTTCCATGCTTTGATATCTTCTTCAATTTCTGTCTTCAAAGTCTAAAAGTTTATCATACAAGTCTTTTACTTGCTTTGTTAGTGTTACCCCAAGATACAATATAGTACTTAAAATTTTGGGCAGAACAAAAAGACAACTTAAGGAAATCAAACGGATGAAAATTGGAAAAGAATACATCAAAGCATCATTTTCTTTTGTCAAAGCATCAATACTTGCAGATTATATAATAGTATATATAAGTGACCTTAAAATTTCTACCTGAGAACTCCTACAGTTAATAATAAATGCTTTCAGCAAAGTGGCTGGATACAAGATTAACTCAAAAGTTTCAGTAGCACTCTAATATACAAATGGCAAAAGGACTGAGAAAGAAATCAAGAAAAAAACAGCTTTCATAGTAGCCTCAACTTACGCAGAAATATTTTAATGGGTAAATAACATTTTCTTTGCATCACATATTCTGTACATTTCACCACTATATGTTTAATTCTTTGTTTGGGGATACAAACCAGAAGTTTATCAGGATAAATCGATACTAAGAAAGATAAAATGATTTGCCACGATTTCATCAGTTTCATTTTTCCCTTTCCCTCAAAGAACAAACCATTCCACTTTATAAAACCTTTCCGTGTAATGATCTGCCAATTTTACCCGATTGCCAGTTACCAGCTCCACAGAAACTAATAACTTGGGTTACTACACAAATGGCTGACATTGCCCATCTCCTGCTTCTCTTCCAGTGCTTCAGATTCCACAAACAGAAGTCGTCTCCAATTGAATTCCTCATAAATTGCTCATTACGGCATTAACATTCCACTCTCATTGCTTCTTCACATTCCACAGGCTCTAGGAGCTTCCCGCCATGCCGCTGTATCATCACACTTGTTCTGCATTTTTGCTTTGCCGTGGAATAGCTCCAGTAGTACCACCTTCCTAATTGGTTTCAGCTTCTTAAGTATGATGGGCTTCACATTCTCCCCATGGACTACTTCTTTTCTCATCCCGTTCTATTCAATTCCTGACCAGCGAGTTTTCATAAGGAAAGTTTGCAGTTTTATAATTCAAATCCTATTGCTTGAAACCACTTAGGAACTCATCATTAAAATACAAAGACTGTTCAACCTGAAAACGGGATTGTATTTCATATTTGTGCTAAAATAACTAATTTAAGTGTTTTATGTTTAATAATAATCAGAGTGATTAGTTATGTTAAGTCAAATCTTAAGTGATGTATCTAATATATTTTTATTCTCTAAATGGCATTATATTTAATCGCACAATAAAATTTTTTTTATTCTTTGTCATCTTAAAATGGTTATTCATTATTCATTAGGACAAAGAAATGTAAACTTTTAAGATATATGGATATATTAAAACTTCTCATTTGATAAATTGTAGTATCTTACTATTGTATGACCTCACGAGAAGTACAAATATCATTTCTTCCTAGATAGGACAAAATAGCAGACCAAATTAACAATCTCACCACTATCCAGCTTAGCAAAGCCAATTATAGAATCATGAATACTAGAAGCAGCTGCATCACCTAAGCCTCTCTGAGGTTTCATACTTGGCTTATAGGCTCTTCAACCTGTAGGAGGTAGGAGTATGTTTTCTTCCCAGGAACTCTTTTTTTTTTTTTTTTCCCTCATAACCTTGCATAGGGGAATTGTGGATCTTTCAAGTTTCCATCCTGAGACTTTGACATCCTTTTACTTTTTTCATCTTCTAACCCTCCTTATCCCTCCAGGAGGGAGTTTTTTCAAGTTGAAGCAGTTGCTACACATATTGACTGAAAAGAATCCTTTCTTGCTTATAAAACAGAACTGACTACATGTTGCTACCATTATTATTATGTTACATGATCTAAACTTTGGAAACTATCTTGGTTAGTTGTGTCAAAAGAAAAAACATCTTTCCCATTCTCAGTAAAACTAAATATGCCCCAGAATTCTTACTGTATTTTAAATTTTGGCTGAATAACATTTATAACCCTGTCTTAAAATACTATTTTTTCCACCACAAAGGAAGCAGAGTGATGGCCTCTTGTCATGTGATTATTGGGTAATACTCTAAATCAAATGCTTTCATTCTACTTTATAGAAATATGGCCTAAATATTATGTAGCAAATATAAGCTTAAGTTGATAACTAAGAGATATAAATGCATTATTTACAAAAACTTAATTTGTGTTTTTCTGTAATATTATAATGTATAAATACATACATGTATATATGTATATCTTATAGTATTTTATTTGATGATCATTCTCAAAAGTACAAATCCAATTTTCATTTACTTTCCTCATTTTATATCAAATCAGTCATAGTATTTATGTTTTATTTAAGGATATGCTTTTGTTAAGCATAAATAAGCACATCTATTACAATATAATGTGGGAGTCTCTTTGCAATGTTAGTGTTTAATGTCTTTGTCCTGGAATCCATTGCATAATTCAGCTCATTTATGTATTTTATGTTCCAGAGACTCCTTTTCAGTGGCACTGTTCTGTTGTTCAATCCCTTCACACTAGCATATTTCCTACATTGTTTTATGTTCAATGCAAGATCTGCTATTAATTTCATTATATTTTCTATCCTGATGAAATCTTCTTTGATTTTTTTTATGGATTCATATGCCTTCTTCATTGTTCCAATTTTTAAACTATTAACTTTCAAAGCATTTGAATTATGGGAATGTGATAAATCAACACAGAAAGTCTCAACAGCATGTCTTGGCAACACATGAGCTGAACAGGAAGAACATGACAAACTGGGTGTGAAAAATCTCACAAGTCATCAACGGTGCACAAAGAACTATAGGCACCCGAGGAAAGCCGCAAGGGGAGATGTGTTTTTCCAAAGGAAAAGCACACTAATTGTGGTTGTCCAGTACAAAACCGTCAGGCTAGAATACATACATAAATACAGGTAACATTATATAGACTGAGCAGGTTTTATTTAGATGAGTGTGTGTGTGTTTATGCACTAACAATTAGTAAAACAAGAGGCCATGAAATTATAAGAGATCAAGGAGGAATGTATGGGAAGGTTTGTACAGACAGAAGGAAAGGTAGAATTCCTGTACTTATATTCTCAAATATTAAATATATGATAAAAATTAACACTATTCTTCTGCAAGGCATTTTTATATAATATTGATTATCTGTTCATTGATACTATTTCTTCATTTTTCTTTTATTTTCCAGGGTTTAGATGGTACACAACATCTTTGCTTATCTTCTCATTCATTCAATTTTTATATCACTAATAATCATTTTCTGCCTAACGTTGCTTTTTTTCATGGTGTTTTATCACAACAACAGCAAATTAATTGTGACACCCATAATGCCTAAATTCGGTCTTTTCATATATTTTATTCATATATATATAATTTTTGAGACAAGTTTTCTGTGTGTAGCTTTGGAGCCTGTCCTGGAACTTGATCTGTAGATCATGCTGGCCTTGAACTCACAGAGATCCGCTTGCCTCTACCTCCCAAGTGCTGAGATTAAAGGCTCGCACCACCACCACTTGGCAAGGGATTTATATTTTTGATATGTTACTGATTTTATCAAATTAATCCACTTCCATCCATTTTTCAAGTCCCAATATTATTTCGTCCATATATTTAATTCTATTGGTGAGGCTCTACAATGTTCCTTTTTGGCTTATTACAATTTTCTTTATAGGCAATATATCAGTTAATTGTTTCTTCCTTATTTCTATCCTTTTGCTGAAATGTATTTTCATATTCTGAATTGACTTCCTTATTTTATTCAGCTACTTGTGCTTTCTATAATTCATTCAGGAGAGTGTTTTATTCTCTTTGAATTAATTTATAGGTTTATTTGTATTTTTGAGTTTATTTGTATTTTTTGAAATAGAAATAATCACTTTCCCCACTACAGTTTCTTCCTTCCAGCACTTTCTACATATTCTCCATCAAACTCCTAACATGCCCAGCCATTCTCAAATGAGTAACCTCTTTTAATTTGATTATGATAGTTATACATACACACATACACACACACACACACACACACACACACACACACACACACACACACA
>CABHPQ010160929.1:0-34647 GCA_902168405.1 Peromyscus aztecus | reverse complement strand
ACACACACACACACACACACACACACACACACACACACACACACACACCAAAACATCGTTCAAGGAAGCAGAAGAGCTTGAGTCACCATAAGGCGGTAAATCAGAGAAGGAATCTCCCATTCATGTTTCAATTGATTTCATATTGCTATTACAAATTAGACAAGAGGTAATTTAAGAGAAGAAAAGATAATCCAACTACTAGTTTGAGATGATACAGTCCACCACTTTAGGGAAAATCTCAGAGAGGGAGGGAAGTGGTTACTTTGTATTAGAATCCACAAACAAATAAGTATCTGACCTGAGTATGATGCTCACAAGCTGAAACACCAGCATAAGAAAACTGGGAGGGGTGTGTCACCATGAATTTGAGGGCAATCTAGTACACACAGTGAGTTACACACCAATGAGATCTACAGAATGAGAATCTGTCTCAAATGAATCAATAAACATGAACAAACAAACCCAACAACAAGAGTATCCAAGTTGAGAGAAACTCATAATTCTGTGGGTAGATAACGTATAAATGCCAATGCAGTTAAATGCCAATTTAACATAAATTTATGGTGTGCATTCCTTTGAAGGTCCATTGCTTAGCTGTATATATATATATATTACATATAATATATATATATCAATTTTGCTGTTGTTAAAATGTTTTAATTCCCAAAAGGTTGCTTTTAATACCAGTGAACCTTAACATTCCCCTTAAAGCAGTTTTGTTTATATATATGGTATTGCTATATTATTTTTCTCAGAAGATTCTTAGATACAGTAAATTAACTAAAAAAATAGCTCTAGTCTGCTAAGATAATCAGAACCAGGCCACACCTGCATGACCTCAACAATACTTCCAGATGAGACTGTGTTTTCTGCCAGTAGACAATCTAAGCTGGGAGCCAGCTGAGGTGCCAGAGAGGTATAAACAGTAGGCTCGGAAGCTTTGAATAGAACATACATTCCGACTTCGGCATCTGGTTCCTACTTTTGCCAAATGTACCTTGCTTGCATTCACAGCTGTTGAAGTGTTTGTTGAAAAGGATAGACCAGGGAGAAGAAAGAGATTGGTGAGATTCATGCCAGCTTCTGTGGGAGGCAATGTCAAGCCAACATGCAGATTACTCACAAGAATGATTTGCTTTAGAAATCAGTTGTCATTTATTAGAATAACAGTGGTATATGGTTAGCATGAACTTCAGGCTATAGCACTCACTGTTCTGCTTCATCACAAATTACAAATTATAATTGTGCCAATTTAATTAACACCTAAAAGGCAAATACATCTTCATTTGCTTCAAATAATATAATCTGACAGTTTAGATTGAGTTATTAGGGGCAGGCTTTCATATAGTTCTCTAATCATACTTATTATGTTGGCATTCATAAATAAAGTGCCTATCTGGTGTTAGTCTATCTGAAGTTATAAACTACTGATAACTGAATAATATATGAATTAGTAAAACTGTTAGAAATATGTGCAGTTACTCCATGATACTATTCTTTTGCCAAAACACACTTTAAAATATTTTTTAAAGTGGAAAATCAAGTTATTTATATCTTTTCATTGTAATCATGATGTTAAATTACTTCCATCATATGTTTTTCTTAGTAACGTGAGCATGAAATAGCACAAAATGTGAATCATATATACTTGACAATAAACTCAACAATTCTCCTATGAAATTTTTGTGAATTTCTCATGTTCCATTGAAATAAAACAACACATGGGGCAGGGAATTAATAAGGAAAGGGCAGTTATTGGCTAACTTGATTAAAAGAAGGGGGCAATGTTCTGGCTTGTAATTATAATGTACAGCGACTAACACAATCATGTGCTATACTTTGAAAACAGGTAAGACTTTGAATGCATTTGCCATAAAGAAGTTATAAATGAGGAAATGGATGTAAGTTTAACTTGACTTAAAATTAGAGTTAATATTTAGAACTTAAATATAGAACTTAAATATTAAAGTTCTATACATGCATCAAAATGTTGCACCACACACCATTAATATGTGATTAGTATATTACAGTGAGTTAATCCTTTTTTGTATTCAAGAAGTAAAGACATTGAAATTTAATAATGTATATAATATATATAATATAGTTTATATTCCAGGAACTAATTTCACCTTTATCTCTTGAGACTAGTAACAGTTGACTAATTTTGTCCTCCACTTCCTCTACAGCTCTGCATTATGCTGTATTACATACAACTGTTCTTTAAGGTACCATGCCACATCTCTAGTGTAAACATCCTATAAGAGCATCCTGCTCAGCTTACATAATCAAGAAAGGACCCCTGGCATTATGATCAGCGTTCCTTCAGTTATTTTACTTGTGTGGCCATTGGGGATTGGAAATTTTACATTGGAAAATGCAAATGAAAGGTTCAGTCCAAAGTCAGAAAGGGGGCCAAAAAAATCTAAATATTCTCTGAATGATGGTCTTTCTTCTGAAACTTTGTGACCCTCTCATTGAAAAAGTTATTTCAAAAAGACAGATAGTAAGAGAGATTTACTTTGCTCATGATGAAGGAAGAGTATCCTGCTGCTTTCATGATAAAAAGAATAGAAAAAGTTTCTTTAGTTGTAACTTTCCCTTTCCTTTGTGATTAAAGAGTCTCTAGTGATCACAAGGAAGTCTCACCTAGATTGGTGACAATAAAATTAATGACAAGGATCCTGATAAGAAAGGTTACTTCACCTACATAATTTTTTTCTATACAGTGTAACTGTTATTTTATTTTAATACAGTCTTAAAAAAAGGTCAATACCATGGATGAACCATATTTTAAGTAAATGTTTGATATTGACTAAATTGTACTATGCTTTAAACTTTGTGAGAGTTATTAAGTTAAATATAACATTTAGACTGTTGACTCAACTGCTTTCATATATAGTAAACAAAATCCAAATTACACTTGTTTAAAAACTGTAAGATTATGATTGTTATACAATCCTAATTTTGAAAGTAAGATTACACCCATTGGTATAGCCTCTACCTCACTCTAATTGTCTGAGCTGTTTGTTGAATTCCTTCATGACAGCAGCATATTTAATGTCTCATTCCTGAGGAAATGCAAATTACCATTGTCCCAAGTGAGAACAAGTGTGGATCAGAACACATTCCAAGAATGGTGCCCTGTGGGGAGAGTTCTGAGGGCTTATGAGAAAATTCCATGAAACCAAGACCAGAGTCTTGCGGCCTCAGTTTCTTCAAAAACTTGGAATTGTTCTTGGATGATGCTTTTGTGCCCCGCCCAGGTGTAGCTGATTGGAGTTTACTTCAGATTATTTGTTACTATTGTTTGTTTATATGCCTCTGTGGAAAAACATGATTTTGCCATGTGCAGCTTTCCCTTATGATTGTGCATTTACTCATGTGACTCCTCTTAACCCTCAAAGTTTAATTTTTTTCATGCTCTGAATAAAGTTGGTTATTACCTGAGGCTTCAGTCCAACTCGTTTATTGGCTCCATTCTCCCAGTTCCCATACTGCTAGAGCTGTAAACAAGTGTATTAAACTTTTTCTTGAAGAATAATCCCCGAACAATAATTGCTTCCCATATAAAGGCAGATAGCTGTATTTTCCTCATTTATGCACCTAGTTTTTTGTGTATTCTAGGTCTAAAGATAAATATAATAAAAGTGTGCTTACAATGTTCCTTCACTAGTGGGCCAAATACCTGATTAAGAGAATCAGGAAAGCTCAAACATTTGCTATTTTATTAATATTAAAAAGGAAGAGATGATACATACCATGACCAAACCACCATCTCCCATCACACAGAAGTAAGGATGCCCCAGACAATGCCTCTCCAACACATATATCAACCCTCCTCACCAGCACCTACTGCAGATTAGTAAGGCATCCCCAAACTGCATCTTCTGTGCATACTTCTACCATTTCACAGCTCCTGCCTGTATAAACAAGGGTTCCTGATAACCTGGCATTTACTTGTCCTACCAAGCTGGCACCTATAATGGTAACAGATCCTTGGCTGTATCAGGTTTCAGGCATACTTCCGTTGTTCCGTGGGCACTAGCACTGATCCCTAAGAAGTCCCGAGACTCCTGCATCAAGGGCACACTTTCACACTCAGCATACTCACCCAAGCCAGGCATGTAAGAGGTTTCTGATGCTCCTAGCCATGCCAGAACTTTCTTCTGCAGAGTGCCTGCTGGCTCTTGAAGCCAAAAGTATGCTGCAATCACTTTTTTTATACCCTGCCTTAGATCTAGAACATAAAATAATCCTATTGAATCCAATTATTAAAACCCACTGCAATTACACAACTCTGCCACTGGCTCTATATTCTATTCCCAGAGAAGTGATAAGATTTGCCCTGTCCACAAATATTATATACTCATGAGACTATCAAATTTCATCTTGTCAACTTGGATATCTTCAGATCATGAGCTTTGATGCAAAGTACCACACACCTTATGAATCCTGGCTCTAAAGATGAAAAGCACATGCTCACAATACTGTATTGTTCCATGAGGATTGAGGCTGCTAGCCTTCCCTTTTACTTCCCAGAGCTGAGATTGTCTTATGTATCCCTCAATGCCATGATTTCCACAGCTGAACTGTAAGTAACACTGGGCCTAGACAACACTCACAAAGCAGAGGGAATAACAAGGACCCAAACAAATGCTCACTGAACTTGGGCATGCCAGAAAGCCCAAACAAGCTAAATCCAGATATGTGAATCCCAGTGCAATCCAACAGAGCATGAAAATCCAACTCAAAATGTCTCCTCAAAAATTAATGGATATTTTTCATATCATTGGCCACCAATGACAATGATTCAGATGAAACTCCAATCCACTGAAATCATCCAAAAACTGATTATAAATATGATCAAAGGCCTCAAAAATACAAATAAGCTCATACATCAATTCAAAAAGAAAAAAACTCTCCTGAATGAATTTTAGAAAGCACAAGTAGATAAATAAAATAAGAGTCAATTCATACTATGAAAAAACATTTCAGCAAAAAGGTAGAAATACAGAAGAAACAATTAGCTGAAATATTACCTGAAATAAAGATTGTAATAAGCCAAAGAGAAACACTGTAACACCTCACCAATAGAATGAGATATATGGATGAAATAATATTGGGACTTGAAAAGTGGATGTAATTGGATCACTTTGTTAAAATTAGTAACATAATAAAAATATAAATCCCTGTGAATAGAACAGGAGGTGAGTATGACAATATGAAGAGACCAAATTTAGGTATTATCAATGTCACACTTTACTTGCTATTGCTGTGATAAAACACTATGAACAAAGCAACTTTAGGCAGAGAATGGTTATTTATAATTTATGGTCAATTATGGCGGGAAATCAGGGCAGGAACTCAAGGCAGGAAAGGAAGCCATGGTCACGCAGGATTGATGCTTACTTGCTTTCTTTCCATGGTACATTTGTTTTGTTTTTGATAAAGTTTCCCTGTGTAGTTCTGGCCATCCTGGAGCTTTCTGTGCAGAACATGATACCCTGGAACTCAAAGAAATCTAATGGCCTCTCCCTCACAATATTGGTATTAAAGGCATGCACTACCATGCCTGGTTCAGTGCTTAAAAAAAATACAGCCCAGGGTTGGACCACAGGCCTAACAATCACAATGTTCACAACTGGATGAGTACTGTTACAACTATCACTGATCAAGAAAATTTTCCAACAGCTTAAGTAAAGACTACAATTGTTTCTGATGAGAAAAAGGCCACATGTAAAGCTGGCAGCTGAACTTGTCAATGTGTAAGAGTCTCTCATGCTACTGATTTTTACAGCACGAGAGCTGTAGTTTATAGGGATCTTGAAGGGAAATTTGGGTTTTCATAGTGATAAGACAGGAGAGACAATTCTAAAAGTACAACTTCAGTTCCAATGGAAGTCCATTTGTACACACAATATGTATATACAGCACCTACACAAGCTTATGTCTATTTGTAAGTGACAAGAACACCCTCCAATACAGTCAATAAATTTTCAGTTAGTTTTATTGAATGGAAGTCACTATTGTAACTAAAACCTTTGGCTCTGATTGCTATGCAGGTCTGGTGGTCCAACTGTAAATCCAGGCATATAATATTAAGGACAGTTTTGGAGCTGTCTGATGTGAAGCATATAAAGTCTGAACTGCCACAGATAATGTCAACTTAAATTATTATTTCCATTTCAGCACAGATTATAGGACAAGAAGACATAAATGGAAATTAAAAAATAAATTCAGCACATATTTCAGAAAGTACCTTTTCATGTGGAGAATAATAAATACTAAGAAGAGCCTGCAGGCAAAGTTGTTGAGGCAAAAAAGCAGGAATGTCATTCAAGAAACAATTAGATGCCATCCTTGGGGAAATGGAGTACTGAAAAGGATATGCCTTGATGGACCAAATGACCTTTATTCTCTCTCCAAAAGTCTCTCGTGTTCTTATAATTCTAATGGAGAAATATTTCAGCAATTTGGCCTCCAGCAATGTCAATTCTTACCTGAATTATTCACCCCACCAGTTCACTGCTGAAGAATCTCATAGAACTACAAAGATTGCATATTGACCAAGTGTAATTGCCAGAGTTGTTGTTCACGGGCACTTCTTTCACAGGGATGCATTAGGTCTGTTAGTAAAAGAGGCTTGATTATAGAAGAAGCATCTTTTCAACCCAGGGTGATTGAAACATGGCTTAAATTGGAGAAGTGAAGCTTAACTAACTTCATTAATTATAGAGAGCATGAGGATTAGTTAAAACATCTTCTTAGCAATAGTTATTTCACCACATGGCTGATTCTAGTGTAATGTAGCTTATATAAATCTGCTTTGTTATTGTTTTGGATATGTAAATGGGCTTTTTTGAGCGATTGATTTTATTTCAGGAGAATATTATAAACATCAAAATGAGAAAATAGTGGCCTAAAATATGGTGATCACGTCAAACAAATGCATTTTTATAAGAGCAAAGTTTAGAAAGTGGGTAAGTGATACATACATAATTTACAAATCTCACTTAGTACATTTGAGGGTATCAGGAAATTAGTCTTCTGTAGGTTTCTGGTATTAGAGATATTTCACTGAATACAGAATTCTTGAAAAACAAAGGTTTATTATGAGAAGTACAATTCCGAAGATGGTAGTAAAGGAAAAGAACAGGTTTCTTTTTTTTAAATATGTCATCTAAATAGACTCCTAGATTTCCTTCCATGTCACAGATTGTAGCTTGTTAATATTGAAAAAAATATTTTCAAAAACTAAGAGAAGATCACAAATTATACAGTTCTAACAAAGGAAATTAAAGACGTGAATAATTGTCAATTAGTTTAATTCATGACACAAATGTGTTATGAGCAGCCAATCATGAAGTCTATAGCAATTGTATTTAAAACTATATGGCTTCATTATAATGCAAACTTCTATAATCATTCATGCCATCTACTAATATAAAAATTATACCTTACATACCAATATAAAGAATTGTGTAACAATATAAAACATTAGCTAGTGAGTTAAATAGTGAATTGTGAAAAATACTTCATTGTGCCTTAGGATATGTAGACTAGGTTATACAAACTTTTAAATGATTATACACTCATAGTTGTGTCCAAAATGATCTTCCAATTGACAGAAAAAAATGTTTTTCCACATAAAATATTTTAAGTGTTGTAGAGAAAAATCACATGACTTAATATGAAATCAGTTAAATACTACTCATTCATTTAGAGTACCTATATTAGGTAGGTAAGTATTCCAACAGAATAAGAGATTGCAAAAAAAATCCACCAAGATATATATGAATACTTATAAAAATAAATTATTTCAATGGTTTACAATATTACATTAGTTGTTCATTTTAGCATAAAATATTTATTGTGGTGATATTTTATTTGTGCTGAAATGTGGTGATATTTTATTTGTGCTTTAATAAATAAAGATTGCCTGGAGATCAGAGGAAATAGCAAGCCATTTTAAGTAAACAAATAAGTTAGGCAGTGGTAGCACAAACCCTTAATCTTATCACTTAGCAGGCAGGATCTCTGTGTCTTCAAGGCCACGATAGGGAACAGAGCCAAGTATGGTGACACGCACCTTTAATCCCAGTACCAACCATGGAGGCCTGTACAGACAGGAAGTGACAGAGCTGGCTAGGAAGAGGAAGTGATGTAGCTAGACAGAGAGCAAATCAGATGGCAGAACAGCAAGGCATATAAGCCTGGGTACACAGGAAGTCACTGTCTTTGGAAGCAGCAGAGTTGGTGAGGTAAGGTTGACTGGTGGCTTTCCTTATTTCCCTGATCCCTCTAAGGGTTTCATCCCTATATTTGACTCCATGTTTTTTTATTTAATGAGACCATTTAGAAATTCATCTACAATTTATCATTATTTTCTCAACTTTTTTTGTGCTTGCATTGTCACAGATCTTTTTTCAAATGGTATGCATATTATTCTGTATAATCTATTTAGATTTTGTTCAATAATCCTCATAATGAGTCCAATTTCATACTATACTGGTTTGAAACTATCTATAATTGTTTACACCAATATTTTTAGCATAACACAAAATATGCTATATTTTCACCATAAGGATATCAAATAAAATTTTAGGCTTGTAAATAATGTTTCAATTTTTTAAATAGTGCTTTTTAACACCAGAGCCTTAACAGGGTTTTAGATGGATGTTACACTTTTTTTTTTCTAAAAATGTCTTATACATCAACATGATATAATGGTGAATAGTGCATACTAATGTATTAAACTGTGATGAATATTTGTTTTCATTTAAGATTAAGAAAATTGTGTTTTTGTATATTATTGTAAAATCCATTATTTTTCTCTGTGGTCACAGAGGTTATACATGATTTTAAGATTTTTGAAACAGATGACATAACATCCTTGACTCTTCTTTTCTTTGAATCTATGCAAGTTAGCAAGTGAAAATTCTAGACTAGATAATTGATTCTTGACATAACAAAATACTTACCACAAAGGAGAAGTGAAGTATGTATTCTATTACAGAAGGCCTAGGTAGATAGGCCTAACACAATCCTACTGAGAAGAATTAGAAAATCCAGGAAACTTCAAATACTTCCTTTTGTCTGCATCAGAAATCTTAGCAGACTCTAGAGAAGGAAAGCGTCCACAGAGGAAAAAGAAAGAACAGAAGTCACTCACCCTCTCGAATATTTTTACTTGAACTATGCTTCATGGTGGTCTCTGAATTTCCTGAACAAGTCAGTGACAATATAAAGAGACCATTTAGGAAGTTCAACATGAAAAAAGTGCTTAGTGGATGACATACAAATGAAACGATGTATATTCCCAGTATTGTGTTGGAGTGAGGCAGCATCAGGTTGAATAGGAAAGTCAAATTGGTTTTATAGCAGGTGTTCCATCACTAGGAACTATTCGCAGCAGTATGTACTGTCGGTGCCCACTTTTTTAAATCAGATTTTGGAATCAACATCTGTTTGTAGGTTACTAGAAAATCTCATTCAAGTTTCTGATTGTAAATATGCTATTAATTTTGCCAAATAGATTTTATTGCCCCACTGAGATGATCATGTATAATTTTAGTTCTTGAATTTCAATGAAGTTTTGTAATATTTTTCTTTCTAAATTCATGAGGACTCTATATAGTTTTCACCGACCCCTATTCCTGATCTAATTCCTCCTATGTCTCCACAAATTCCTCCCAAAGTCATGAGCTTTTGTTCTGGATCTGGGAGAAATCCAGGGCTAAGGGAAGCTTACCAACTGTGAGTAGACCAGCTTCCTGACCCCTCCATTGACAGTCCTATCCAGCATCTACAAAAACTCGATGAAGTGTTCTCTCACCATCTTGGTTGTAGTGTTTGATGTCCATATATCATCTGAGCATTCATACTGTTGAGACATATTCCTGTCACTCAGCTTAGAGATGTCCTTCATTGGGAAACAGAAACGTGCTGCATTCATGTGCCCTCTCACTCATGTTCCCTCCCAGTCATATTACCAGGAAGGAATTAATTGTCTGGAGGCTATTTTTTATTTTGTATTAATATTGAATTTAGCTGGATATTTTCCTAATGAGCTGGTGACAGGGCATCTGGATCTATGCTGATATTCACTATGAACAAGTTAAGCATTGGTTCCCATAGGGCAAAGGGAGCAGAGAGTTGTTGCAACTGCTATTGTGGTTCTTTTGGGACATGAGTGATGTCATCTTGTGTTCCTACACCCATGCCTTCTACTTGTTCTTATGACTCTTTCCATATGCCCTCCTTCTTAGGTGATGTTGTATTCTGCCCTGGGTGAAGTTTATTCCTTTGTGAAAATTATCAACAAAGTTTCGTTAGGCAGTGTCCAATATCCCTTGTCCATCTCTTTAAGACTTTGTTCTGGCTTCCACTCGAAGCATCAGTTCCACTGTGGCCTAGCATACTTGAGAGCAGATTATCCTCTGGTGAGGAGCTGTAAGAAAATGTGGTTTCCTCTCTGTGATCCCAGTGATCATTCAACACATTGACCAGCTTTTTCTAACCTACACATCCTTTCATTTGGATTGTATAATTGTATGGCAAGCCCACTGTCACGCTTAACATTGTTAGACTAACTTGGTGACCATAAGCAGACAACTCTACTGGAGGGTGGTCAGAGCACTGTACAAAGAACAGAATCACCACCGCTCCTCATTGGTGAAAGTGTAAAGTGGCCGGACATTCAAGAGATGGAAAGTATCATGGGTGAATTCAGGAGCCAAGTTTGTTTGTGTAGCCATCTATCTCAGAGCCTTGATTAACATACCATAGGTTGAATTTCTTCTGAAGTAAGGAACATTAAGAGACGTTTTCTATCACTATACCCATCTAAATAAAGAGACTTCAGGTGAGATGAAAAGAAATTACACAGAAACTCAAAGACTCAGGAAGAAATAAAGAACCATAAAAGTGACTCCATGGACAACTACGGAAGACAGGACAAATTCTGTTTGCTCCAAGAATTAAGAGATACTGTGTCAAAAGCCCCCAATAGAAATGTCCTAGATTCAATAACATGGAGATGTGACTTTTTCTGTGTGAGTTTGATCGGGACTGTGTGGAAAATCATTATATATTATTTATTTATTTATTTTATTATTTTTTAGCATTTCATACTTGCCAACTGTATTTACAATTACACCCCACCATCTCTCAACTTCACCCTGTCCCATGTCCTCCAAACTCCCTGTATAGTTCACATCTCTTCTTTAATTATTGCTTAGGGATGACCACTTGAGAGTAAAAAACCTATCAGGGACAGAACTGAGGAGAAGACAGATTCTCCCTAAACCACTATCTATAGTTTTTGACTTAGGGGTAAGGTCCTATGAAATTTCTTCCAACAGCTGTGGTATACCAACTTGTTTTGTCATTGTGAATGTCCTAGTTAGGCAACCACATATCTGAGATTCTATGAATGCAGGTCTCTATAATATATAGAAGAGAAGATCATGTAGCAGTAGTCCTAGTTCACTGGCTCTTACAACTTTCTGCAATCATTCTGGTGTTGTTCTATGAGTCTCTGGCACAGGGGTTGTATTTTTGATGTATCAATAATGAATGTAAACCTTCTGTCAATAGTTCTTGCATGTTGATCAGTCATGGATTTCTTTGGTGCTTCCCTGTTTTGTTTTTTTTTTTTTTTTTTTTCAAGAGGAGAGTTCTTTTCAGAGGGATGACAGCCACACTTATTTTTATTTAAAAGTAATAGGAGCATAGTCAAAGAGTGTGCTGGTTTTGGAAGATGATAGTAGTAGGTTTTTCTCTAGGGTACATGACCTCACAAAGCCCTTGGTGAATGTCCAACTACTAAGAGGTCCTTAATTTCAATTGGATGGCTGTTGGTTATTTTTAAGATATCAAGATATAAATGTCACTATTGAAAACCAGGGCATGTCTTACCATTCTGCTAATAGTTGTGGTTTGTACACTTTACATCTAGGTAAGACTATTGATTGTTTTCTAACCTTGGCTGCTTGCAAAGCACATGAGAATATTGTAAAGTCCAGTCCCCAAGGACAAAATTTCTAGGTCTGTCACAGCTCCATTCCTCTGAGCTCTGTATCTGAAATGTGTAGTGTCTTTAACAACAGGGTCTTGCTTTCAAGTTCTTGGAAGCAACCGGGGGCAAAAGAGATGAATCCAATATTATTCTTACACTTTGAATACAAGATAGCATTGGGAGTTTCAGATTCAGTGTTACTCCCCCATCCCTAGCTACAGACATTGTGATTCTGAAGTGGTTTTCACTATAAGTCTAACTGATTCCCCTACTCTTTGAAATTTCAAAAACCTCTTTGACACCCCCTGCCCCCAGTCCCTTATCTGACATTTTACCTCTGTGTTTATATGGATTGTAGTTTTCAAAAAGCAATTCATCTTTTTCTTACTCCTGGAAGGGAAGCAATTTTCACCATAGCTGTGTAGAATAGTTAAAGAAGGAGTCAAACTCTCCCATGAGAATTTTCCTGAGGAAACAAGAAGGTGCTAGAGAAGTTTTGATGAGCATATACAGAGATTTACAGATTCAAGTATTCAATGCTTAAAAATTAGTAAGATTATAAATACAAAGAGAAGATTAAATTCTCAGGAACACTTGTACCATTTTGAGGATACAAAGTCATTTACAGTGTCATAATTATCCTGTGTACTCAAACTTTACAAACTCCCTTTGTTCTGAGATAAAGAACATGCCTCTGCTTTATGCATATTGGTGTATGATTTACTTATGTTTGGCCTGCATCAACTTCTAGTCTTTTGTTGTTATTTTCTTTTAGATTTCTCCTCAGTTTTAATCATTTTAATATGTATTTGATTTTTAATCAATGATAATGATAGTTTAACATTTATTTCATTTATTTGTATTAAATATATTTTTTCAAGCCATGAAGCTATAAAATAGTATTTTGTTCTTTTAAACATAAATAGAAATATATATTGAATTTATCAGTAATTAATAATGCTTTATTTTAACAATGAAATATTTTGTTTGTTTTTTCTTCCTCTTTCAAGTATTCGATTATTTTAGTCAGCACATTATTTGTATGCAGTATGATTTTTTACACATACATACAGACATACATGCACACACCTATGGTCATAATCACTGGATTATAACTTATCCTCTAAAGAACAACTAGAAAACTGAATCTTACACATTGCTTTCTCTCTTGAAATTTGCAAAATCAGTCATTCATTATTGTCTCCTACTTGGTGGTAACTGGGTTAGATTTTACTGCAGTGAGTTACTGATATAAAGATAACATCGGTTTTCTCATTGTTATATTTTAATTTTGGAATATTTTTCTGCTTTTTTCAATATTTCATTCTTCACTTGGATATTTTTCTTGTAATCTTCACAGTTCCCAATGAAGTCATCAGAAAGAATGGTGGATCTTACTACATTCTTGAAAAAAAAAAAAAAAACCGTGTTCTCCTTCATATCACTCATTCTAATCTCAGACATTGTTAACTGGATTGTCATATTCCAATAATTAATAAAAAATTAAAGGAAAAACTAAAATAAGATGATTAAATGAAAAGGAGGAGGGGAGTGCAGAGTGCAAGGTAAAGGGTGAATTATAACGGGGGTCAGTTAATAATAGAGGCCTTTTGTAAATCCATACAGAAATACACTACTCTAGAAGCTTCCAAAATACATACATATATAAAAATGAATCTAAATAGGGTCACTATATGATACGGGAGGTAATGTCGCAACTAGACATCATATGGTAGTAAAACTCCCAGTGCCAGGAGAGGTCCAGTAGAATCTCAGGAAACATCGCAGTTTCTTGCTAAGTTTGTTAGTTACTATCTATAACCTGATGCCAAGGCTCTATTGTTGAAGACACAAATTACATCTGACATTGAACATTGAGAAATAGAGATTTTGTCCAAGTATAAGCTTCACTTCAACTGATTAGAGTGAATGATGCTAGAAGCTATTTTACATGATACCAGAGGAGAAAATTAATCCTCAATATTACCAAGGTACAAAGCCTGTGACCAGCAACTGTGACATGCCTACAAGATACACTGAGGCAATAGTGCCATGAAATTTATGAGAGTAACTACTCATTCTGTATTGTATTTAATGCATACTGCATTAGATTTCACTCAGGCCTGATGCTGTTAAATTGTCCAAGAACCTGACACTAAATATATCTTGCGCCTTATGAAAATCTATTACTACTATTCTGCTAATGGGTGATAGCAATAAAATTACTACTAATGAAATATTGTTATACCTACAGTGTAGAAGATCCATCAACAATCATTGGAGAAGTTTCTCCTTTTGTATATGAGAATTACCACAGAGACCAAAAATTGGACAATGAGCAATGAGTTAGAGATTTTGAAGCACTCAACATTAAGTGGTAATTTTTTTTCAAGACTCCTCCACCAAAGGCCCAGGGATCTATGTTTAAGAGAAAGTGGAAAGATTGAATGAGCTAAAAAGTTAGTAGATGAACCCAAGGAAGCACAATTTTCTAGACACAAAAAGAATGATATACATATGAACCCAAGTAAACTGACAGCATGTGAAAGACTTGCACAGGTTTAAACCAGAAAAAAAAAAAAAAAAAACAGGACTGAGAAGGGGAAGTGAACAGAAAAAAAAAATCACATTCCCAATCAAGAAACAATTTGCAATTGATGTCTGCTGGGACAAAACAAAATGATCTCCATGTTTTATTGCTTTTGCTTTTTATTTGAGGGGAGAGTAACTACTTCCCCCTCCTCCTCTTGCTCTTGTTTTTCTTCTCCTCCTCCTCCATCTTCCTCTTCTCAAGGGTTTATTATTTATAAAACTCTACACACACATTCTAACACATTTTAAAAACACTACTTATGCTACAGAGTCATTAAAGTTTGGAGATTTCAGATAAGTGTAATTTTTTCTTTCTTTGCTTTGTTTGATTTTCATTTTTTGGTCTTGTTTGTGCTTCTGTGTTGATTTTGCTTTTTTGAGGATGAAAATAAAAGGCCATGAAGTTGGATAAGTAGAGAAGATCTAGGAGGCTTCTTGGGAAGGAAATACGATCAAATGTATTGTTTGAAATTTTAAAATAAAAATTTAAAGAAAAGAGAAAATAGACCCATACCTTAATGTTTTTACATGCATAGCCCAATTTAAAAAATAGATATAAAGAAATTGGTTGTGATTATGATATTTCAATATTATCAGATATCTAAATAATGATACTATATAGGACAAACACTTAAAGCTTAGTATGTAGTTTTGACAGAAACAAATAGAATCACAGGCATAAATACTCTTTTATAGTGAAAAATTTTGAGCAAAGACAATAGCTAAAGCCTTAGATCCCCTTAAATTAAATACACATTAGATAGAAGTTGACAATGTAGCCAGGGATACATCTGAGGATAAATAAATTAATATACAGAATCTTGGTGAAGATAAAACCTTATTAAAATAATTCTGAGTTTCCAAGAATTGAATAAAGTGACAAACATGCTTTATTGTATTTGAGATGAAAAATCACATTTTCTATTATGGTAAGAAAATTCTGACCAGAGATGGCCACTCATTGGGAGAGAAATACAGTGAAGTGCAACTTTGAGGAAAAATGAATCTGTAAGTAGGGAAGTTTACATTTGGAAGAAAATATCTTTTCATGGTAAACCTATAGAACTCATTCTTTTGTGGGGTTTAAAATAGCTAAAATAACTATGTTTTAATCTTTCAAAACTAACAACATGGATTACTTTGTATATTTATGCATGTATATAAATTTAATAAATACTTAAATTGAAAAGACAGTAATTTAATTTTATTATATTTCTCCCAAAACACATTATATAATTAAACTGTGTAATATATATATATAAAGCATATATATATATATATATCACATACATAGTTTTATATATGTTATATGTATATATATGTAATGTATGGTTTTATGTATTATATATATATTATATATACATTTAGATACACTAAAGTATCTTTTAAGTTTCCACTTTTATCCTAGGCCAAATCTTACAAGCTCACTCAAAGCAGCAGATGCTGTACTCTAATGCTATATATAAGAAGGATAAATATCAACAGTGTTAAAACTCTTGTAGTTTAGGTACCATGACTTAGAAATTAAGTTACTACCACCACTACTACTACTATTACTATTACTACTACTACTACTACTATTACAGCATCTATCACTAAAATGTATAGTTTACTTGTTGAGAAGAGAACACAAACTCTGAAATTGAAGGAACTAAAAATGGTCCAACCATTTCATTTTTATGATTTTTAGAGAAGTTCTTATATCTACCTGTACAATGATATCTTAAATCTGGTTATAAGTACAAAAGTATTTTATATAAGTGTCAAGAGGCTGAATGAGCTAATGTATATGAACTCTACCCAAACTGCTATGGACAAAATGCACAGCTGCCATTATTATAAAACTATACACAGAGGCTGGATAGCTCAGAGACCTAGGATAGAATCAAACATGATTGTGATTGGGAAAAAAAAGTCAACTAAATGATGCCTAAGCATACTCTGCTGTACTCATAGACTGATGACTACTCCAGTTGTCATCAGAGAGCCATTATCCAGTAACTGATGGAAGCAGAGGCAGAGATCCACAGTCAAGCATTAGGCCTAGCTCAGGGAATCCTGCTGGAGAAGGAGGAAGAATTTCAGGAGCCAAGAAAACACACAGAATCAGCTAAGTGGGTTCATAGGAACTCACATAGTTTGAACCAAAATCCAGGGAGCATGCATGGGAACAAACTAGACACTGTATACATACATACACACACACACACACACACACACGTGTGTGTGTGTGTGTGTATATGACAGTTGTATAGCTTGGTTTACTTGTGGGATTGGGAACCTATTCCTCATACTGGGTTGCCTTGCCCAATCATAATACAAGGGGCTTTGTCTAGTCTTACTGTAACTTGATATGAGATGCTTTCTTGATACCCATGGTAGGCCTGTCTCTTTCTAAAAGGAAAAGGAGGAGTGGATTAGGTAGGGACAGAGAGAAAATGAGGAGAGGGAATGGGAGGATTGAAGGATGGGAGGAGAGGAGGGAGGGGAAATTCTGTAAGAGTATAAAATAAATAACTAAATTTTTCATTTTAAAAACTCTAAGTACACATTGTAAGACATTTTAACCACATCTTAAATTACTGAATCATTAAAGTTTAGAGATTTAAGATAAGTAATGAGTGTAACTCATCAACAAAAAATACAAACTGCAAATCTGAAAATATCCTTTTACATTGTATACTATATTATCTGATTTGAAGTTAATATCTTCTTTTTTCTAAAGGAATCTATTACTGGTTTCAATAATATACAAAAATTTGAAGATCCTTTTTTTAGGGTTCATTAGCAGCCTCCCCATCAAATAAAAATAGGCCAGATTGTTTTAGCACAGAATTCTACCAAACTTTCAAAGAAAAGTTAATGCCAACATTATTCCACAAAATAGAAGCATAAGGACCAATTCATTCTATGAAGTCACAGTTACTCTGGAACCCAAACCATGTAAAACCTCAACAAAGAAAATTACAGACAAATTTCCCTCATGGACATATTACCAACACTAAGTGATGTCAGCAGGCTGTCTTTATGAACTTATATGTAAATATATGTAACAATTTTAATTAAAAAATAAGCTATGAATTTGGTGTGTAAAGGATGTGAGAACAATTACACAGAGGAGGAAGACGAGGAAAATGAAGTAAATGTGGTAAGAACAGGAAAATTCTCAAAAAAAAAGTTTAAAAAGCATATCACAAAATACATATTTAATTGAATTATTTCTAAGGAAGAATAAATTACTCTGCATATAATTTACATTGAAGATGTAAGTTATCCAACTCCAGGAATCAGAGAAATGAACTGATTTGGGAATCTCTACGTATTTCCCCTAAAGTGCGCTGAAATCATTCTAATTTTAAAAATTCTTTCATATTTTATCTTTTATTAAATTAACCTTCTTTCTTCCCTATAATATTTTAAATTAAATTCTTAAAGCCATATGATTCAAAATTTTGCACTAACAAAGTGAAATCTTTGACCTCAGTTATTCTGCACATGTGTTCTGATTGTCAAAGTAGATTTCATGTCTAGCTATACTCCTTTATAAAAAAGCAACTACACAAATATAGAAGAAAGAAAATGATATTCATAAGTACACCATCATTCACATATGCTAACAGAATATTTTTAATTGGGAAAGTGACAGGATCTTAAATATATTTAAATTATTTTCAAATATTCCCTTAGCTTAAAAGGTGAGAACATGCAAAAAAAATGAACAGGCAGTTTTTCAATGAATAATAAATAGATAGATGTTTGCAAATAAACAGAATCAACATGGGTGAGACTCAAATGCAGTTTTGTATGCGGAATGGATTTTCCAGAAGAAACTTAGATAACAAGCCAATTAAGCTGTTCCTATATGCAAATGAGAAATTGCAATATAAGTAACCTGAGTAAGGAAGGACTACAAAATAAAATAATGCATTTCTTGTGCTATGTCAAACAAGTCAAATTATAAGCTGTCAAAGGAGTAAGTATGCTTCAAGTGATCAGCAGCTAAGGGAAATTGCTTAGTAAAATGTATGATGATGGACAGTATTTGAATATTAGCAGAAAGCTGTATCAGCATTTCACAATTAAAAATTCATTATAACTTTCAAGGCCAGCATAACATTTAGTAAATAGAAGCAGCATGTGAGAAATTTGAATGAGTTTGTAAGGACTTAATAGAAAAAAAATCAGTGCTCAAACTAGTATACCTCAAAATAGCAACTCATAAATATTCATGCTCTGATACTTTTTCCACTAACTAAATCATGAAACCATGAGACATGTTGAAAATATTATTAGTATTATGTCATTTATTTCAATTATATCCTGTAGTATTAGTTAAAATAAAATGCTTAAGTAAAATGAAAGAAAATATTGATGTTCAAATCCTAGCTCTCCTAAGGAAATATTTTCATTCTCTACTAAACAGATATGGTGTCTTCTAAATATTCATTTCCTGCTATAATTTGAAGGTTAAATATATCTCCCAGGTTTGCTATTCCCAAAGGGTGAAATTATTTTGGGATATTATAGGTCCTAGTGGATGGAGATGGTTTACTGAAGACCAGCCTTTTCGAGATCTGTAGCCTGGTCCTGCTGGTCCTGCCCAGTATCTGCCTCCTGGCTGCCCCATGACACTGTAACCAGTTGTTTCATAACCCCACCGAAATGAGTGGAGGCATACCTATCACCAGTCCTCCACTGGCGTGATGACCTAAAATCTCCAGAAACTGTGAGCAAAAATAAATCTCTCCTTGCTCAAAGTTGTTTCTGTCAGGTCGTCTATCACAACAATCAGACAAACAAGAAATTAACCATGCTGTCCACAATTGATAACACAATCATACATATTAGTCATTGTTACACTTAAATCCTATAAATCCTTTATGGAAATTTGTTTCAAACGTTAGTCTTTTGTACAAAACAAATAATTCAGAAATGTTGATTAACTTGGAAATATGATAGTTTCATCGCAGTTAAAAGAGGGATGCATTGAAAAGCGACTATTCCTGAATTATTTTCTAATATCATGAGATTAAAAGCTGTTGGAGACTATGCCAAATAGAGACTCTAACTCTGATTTCTTTTTACATATAATGCTCAAAGCCATTCTAATATGTTGCTTACATTTAATTCTCAAGAAGCTGAAAATAGAATCTAAATCATTCTCTCTTGAAAACTCGGATTATTTTACAATGCAAACTTCACATTTTATAAGAAACCAATGCTTTTAACACTAGCCAAAATCAAACCATTTAGAAAGAACTTAAATTACCTGTTGGGCCAAGAGCTCACATCTCTGGTTTATCCTACCATTCTGTATTACATTTCTTCTCTGTCTCTTGTGCACAAGAAAACCAAAATACAGCCACTCAAAAATTAGGAAGAATATATCTTATAAAAGTCTTCTTTCACTCAAAAACCACATAAATTATTAGAAAGCATACATATCAGACTCTGTAAATTATTCAAAATATGGTGTTTAATCAGACTTGCCACTGTATCAAGCAAAGATGGAAGAAGGTTGTGCTTTCCTTGGGCACTTAAATGAAAGCAACACTTAGCAGTTATATAAAATTTAAACATAAATTTACCGAGCCACTAGTGAGAAGTAATTCTGACCTTATATGTCATCTTATTGAGTATACTTTTGATAGTTTACTAAACTAAAGTTTTGGCAAGTCATAAAATGTCCCCAAATTTATATATAATTTTATATGTAATCATACAATGCTTTGAGCTATTAGCCATGAATGAAAAACAGCCCTCAAATGTATGCTTTTCATTACTATCCATCAGAGAGTTTTGAAGAGCTGCTTGGAGCTTCTTTGTTATAATTTTTAAAATACATTAAATTTTATGTGAATATTATCTCATGGAGAAGGGCTTTTTTTTTTTTAATCCAGTTCTCCAAATGAATCCTGGTTTTTAAATCTTGGTTCACTAAAGAGACCATTCTTCCATGTCATATCCAAAATAAATAAATAGATACATACATTAATCCATAAAATCCATGGGTCCCTCTTCTCATTAAGATAGCCAGTTTGCAGGGATGCTTGATTGATCTTTTCAAGCACCGTTAGTGAGCCTACACTATTTAATCCTCAGCAGTTGTGTCATGTGGGCCTATACTTCCCAGTGCTAATCTCCCCTGTGGCTGCACAGGTCAGGGACTATGAGGCCCCTGTGCAGGACTCACAGGAGCCTCAGCTGCTTTTGCCGCTGTGGTTTCATTACTCCCATTCAGTGAGGAAAACAGAAACACAAGATCCTTTCTGTGTCGTCAAAATAATTCTAGAGGGAAAGGTTGATGACTTCACTTAAAAAAAAAAAAAACAGTCTAAAGAAATTGTGATAAACAGTAGTAAAAGCAAATGTTTTTGTTCCCTGGTAAGCTGTCCTAAGAAAATCAACCACAAATTCAAATAATAGCAGCCACATGGTAATTATTCACTAACTACTAATTGTGCTAATCTTACTTGCTATTGTCATATATAGTATTTTGGGTTTTTTTATTGGTAATAAGATCTAAATAGGTAAATTAAATATTGGAACACTTTTTTCCAGCCTCCATACCGATTCTATGGTCCGTCTGTTAATTTGCTCCTTACTTGAATTGTGAGGAACTTGAGAACCAAAACACCACCTGCAGTTTTGTTTTATTCCTAACACATCCCTCACTTGCGATTTTAAATACTACATCAGAGGGAGCCTCTTAAGGTGAATGTCCTCATTGTCATTCCAGAAAAAATAATATGATATTATCTACTAGTGATGTGGTTCACATCTATAATAAATCTAAACCCAATTCATTCCTTTTTTATGAGTCTTAAATGCTTAGCAGTAAGATAGAATAAAAACTTTCTATCTGATTGGCATACGTTTTTGTTTTGTCAAGAAATGAAATTTAATTAACTGTGGGCATTCTTCATTTATGTGTTACTTTATTTACATCCTGTGATCTTACTGAATGTTTTCAAGTATAATCATAATCTCTTAGATAATTGTTAA
This sequence comes from Peromyscus aztecus, assembly GCA_902168405.1. NCBI lineage: Eukaryota > Metazoa > Chordata > Mammalia > Rodentia > Cricetidae > Peromyscus > Peromyscus aztecus. Next base: position 13,031 of record CABHPQ010160929.1, on the reverse strand, counting down.
TGGGGAATTTCTTGAAAATAATATAAGCTGATCTTTAAGTTGAGTGCTTATAAGATTCCTACAGATTTTAAAATATCATATAAAACAGCAAAGAAGTTTTCTGTGTGCTCAAAATATTGGGATTAATAAACACCTTAATCGCTACTGTGGTTTAAATAGTCCAGTAGGGTTTGTTTGCTGACAGTTTAATCTAAAGCATAAATGTTGAAAGGTGAATATTTTAAGAGATGAATAGATAATGAAAGCTCTGACCTCATTAATAGATCAATAGCATTACAATAGGAGTAAGTTAATCAAGTGTGGATAGAAGACTCTCTCTCTTTAACTCTCTCTCCCTGTCGTGTGTGTGTGTGTGTGTGTAACTCCCTGATACATTCTACTACTTTTGCACTATCAAGTGACACTACACAAATTCCCTTACGAAAAGTGTATCTTTCCATCTTTAACTTTTCACAATCTAAAAATAAAAGAAGTCTCTCCTCCGAATAAATCATTCAATCTCTTGTTTTCTATTGTTTCACTCCAAAATTGATTAATTTAGGCAAGAGTGATGGCCAAATAAGGAATTACATCACCCTGAAAGGGAGGTAGGGATTTCTAGTCCTGCCTGAACATGACAGATAGATCCTACTCCGAATACTGGAAGAACATGATCTGATCCAAGGTAAATGGATAGAGGGGGAGAGAGAGAGAGAGAGAGAGAGAGAGAGAGAGAGAGAGAGAGAGAGAGAGAGAGAGAGAGAGAATAAAGAAAGGATTCTATCAACTGGAGAGCATGGGAGACATGGAGGTGATTGAAGGGAGAGTACCTGGAAGGGAGGGATTGCAGGAGGGCAAACGCAGGAGAAAATTGGTATGGTGTTCTGTTTTAATTAAAAATGAACAAAAACTTTAATAATAAATTACTTTATAGTTTTCTAAGATTCACTTCAACATTAGATATGGCAACCTTTGTATTTAAAAAAATAACAGCAATTACAGTTCGTATTTACATGTATTTGAGATCACATGCATTCATACGATATGCAGAGCTTAAAAATCTGACAGTATTTATGTACCCTTGATTACAATATTAGAGTAGTAAATTAGAGAATACATATTCAGAGACAAATTATTTGAATGTTAAAATATTTGTAAAATGTAAGATATTAAAACAGTGTATACTATTACCATTATCCACACCCATAGTATCAGAACATGATGAAACTTCCCTTAAATACTTTTTCCAAAGTAGCTCCACAACTTATTTCAAAGATCTAGATTCTTGTACAATTTAAATATTTTTTTTCATTTTTAAAACCAAAATCAGAATGAAGGAGCTGGAAAGATGGCTCAGTTGTTAAGAGCACATGAGGTTCTTGCAGAAAACCCAGGTTCTCACCAAGCATATGGTGACTCGCAATGAACTGCACCTGATTTTGAGGAAATCTGTCACCCTTTTCTGACATCCTTCGGGTCACAGGCACGCTGATGACACACACATATACAGGCATGGAAAACACTCATACACATAAAATAAAGTAAATAAATCTAAAATTAATTTAAATCAGAATGAAAAGAAAGTTTTTCTTTAGAAATATAAGCAATGCACTGTGATGGTAATGGAAAGTAATTCAAAGTATCCCAATCAAATTATATATGTAGTTCATAAAATAATTTATTAGAATATTAAGTATATATTTACCTTGAAAGGTGCTCATCATATTATTTCTGGGAAAGTATAAATAAGAACCTTTTAGAATAACGTTATTTAAATATTCATGGATTATTGTTCCTAATAAGTAATATATTTTGTAGATGAGAATATGAATGTGAGCATTAGGACCAATATGTAACATGAAGTCTGAGATTTTGTTGGCTTGGTAAAGTAGCAACTGTAGATTCTCTTCTAGTATCATACATAGATACATGTGTGTAACAATAATGAAAAAAAGAGGCGATGAATTTTAAAGAATGTACAAAGGGTGACATAGGAGGGTTTTGAGGAGGAAAAATGAAGGGAGAAATGATGTGACTATAATCTCAAAAAATAAATAGCCATTTAAAAAGTTATTAGATCCATGCCACCTCCTGCATGCTAAAGAAAAAAATTGGAGCATAGATATTCTATATATTATTTTAAATTTTTGACAAATGAAAAGTTTAATTCTCCACTTATGTGAAATCGTTTGTAAAACAACCTGCAACAAACAAAAATGCTGATTCAGTCTGTGAAATAAAAGGAAAAGGTGAACTTGCTTTTAATATATGTGTAGAATGCCCATTAAATTAATCTTTTTTAATTAAAGAAAATAATACAATTGAATACTGTTACAGTTTTCATTGTTCACACTTTAAAATGTTAAGAAATTGGCCAGGGAGTTGAGAATATTGATGTGAATTATATTCTGATATTTAAAAGCTCTTCAATAATTTTATACTGCTCCAACATTTGCTAAAATTAAAATATGTACAGTTCAGGGAAGGTTTGTGCATACATATCCATAAATAATTTCTACATAAATATACAAATATTCAAATTAATAACATTTATAGTTATTCCAAAGGTTCTATTGTGAATAGTTCCATTGAACCCAATGGTAAAATTTGAGCATCCACAAGTTACAATTTAGGTGATATATCACATTTATCTTAATATACAGAAACTGTTATTGCAAATAATTGAATTTCCAATACAAAAGTAAATAATGTTGCTGAACCAATGGGAAATTAACATTGATTATTATTAGAGTAAATTGGGCAGATTTGGAAGTCCTGATTTATTAATTTGGGAACTAGTTTTAGACCTATTAACACAAAGTTTAAAATAAGATGTTGTTTCTAGCAACAAAAGAAAGAATGGGAAACAACCATAAAATATTGCTTTTTTTCTGCAAGGTAAATCAATATGAACATTGCTTGTCAAAATAATGCCATTTGAGTTTAAATAGACTCAATATGAAATTAGATGTTGGTGTGCCATATGGAAATGAAAGAAAACTATATAATTTCCATGTTGGTATCTGTTAACTTTCTACTTGGTAAAAGTTTTTATATCTCATATAACAACATATATTTAACATCAGTTTGTAAGGCATATTTCACAGAATCAGTTCATCCTAGTCTCCATATTCCTTTGCCTAAATAAAAGAAATTTTTGTTGAAGTTGTATTTGATCGAACTGTATTAATAAGTCATTCTACTAAAAAAGCCATTAGACCAACAACAATGCCATCTGCTTCCATTCTGCAAGTCAATTCTGTTTTATGACTCATGTTTACAAGACCAAGTTAGTTCAGATTGATTAATTTTATAGGTAAGAAATGTATTTCAATTATTATTCTGTTTATGACATATCATTTTAATTAATCACCAATTTAAAATCATCTATTTCCAAGTTGAATAAGACCACAGAGGTTGTTATTGACAACAATTCTAAATGAATTTACAAGTGTTCAGAACAATCATTCTTGGAAATGCATGGTTTGTATTATCTGCATTGCAAAATTCAAAATCAAGAAAAAGAATTAAATAAATTACTCATGTAGCCACGTAAGACCAGTGAGCTATAACTTTGTATGGAATTCCATTTGTGCCCATATTTCACTTGAATTATGACAAGTAACAGTGCCTTGTAATGATAATTCCCATACATTACTATCTTCTACACCATACCTCTCCTCTTAATGGTACCATAGCCTTCACTTTGGTGCTTTTTTTTTTTTTTTACTAGTAGTGTTGTTATTGCTGCCACAATTATATCAAACAATACACACTCTGCATTCTTATCTGCACAAAAATGTATTTGATTATTTTCATTAAACACTGCAATGTTTATGATCTATACCTAATATTTGGTAATCACTGATTAAAACTGAATTGTCTGTTGGGCAGTGGTGGTGCATGCCTTTAATCCCAGCACTCGGGAGGCAGAGCCAGGCAGATTCTGTGAGTTCAAGGCCAGCCTGGTCTACAGAGCAAGATCCAGGACAGGCACCAAAACTACACAGAGAAACCCTATCTCGAACCACCCCCCCTCAAAAAAAAATTGAATTGTCTATGAATCCGTTTGCTTCCTATGTGGTTTATGAATGGCAACTACCACAGTTCAGTGTAAAGCTCTCCCAACATCATCCCATTCAAAGTTTGTCCCACTTCATAATCCGCTCTTTTCGCAAATAAACTTTGCTAAACAAAATTTGTCTGAAGGTTTCTTTTTAGTTTTATGGTTGTACAAAATCCATGCAAATGAGATTATGAGAATATTCTATTTCTGCATCCTTTATTTAGTCATGCTGGAATGTCCCTTATACAAGGTGGCATATTCAAAGCTTATAAGAATTAGAAATGCTCATCATTAGAGACATAACTTAACCTTAGTCTCAGTCCCATGAGTGCTAGGGGAAAAAATAAAACCAAACCAAACCAAACAAAACAAAACCAAACAAAACTTTGTCTAACTTGGGTTCCCTGTAATGGAAAAGCTAAATCAAAGATATATGGGCAGTAAACTCTGGGAGAACTGATACCAGGAAGTAACAATTGAATAAAGACATGAGCCCTGGCACATGACTGAAACTCATATGAACTCACAGAGACTGTGGTGCACACTTAGGGCCTGGCTGAACAGGTCAAAACCATATGGGGTCCCAGACTGAGATGGGGAAGTAGACAGGAACACCCATCCCTAACCATGAAACTATCTCCAATTAATTACAGCTTGCAAAGGAAAAATTAGCTTCTCCAAGGCAGTCTCGCTGGGTCTATAATCATATATGACAGGTCCATGCCCAGTAACATAGATGGCCAACACAACAGAAACTCAATGTCTTGTGTTTTGTCATTCTCTCTCTGTCCCCTCTCCCTCCCTCCCTCCCCTTCTCCCCTCCCTCCATCTCCTCCCTCCCCCTCTGTCCCTTGTTGGTCTTTTGCATCTATATTGTGGTCTCTGATTTTGTGTATTTGTGGGTTGTGTGTGTGTATCTTTAAGGTCACACGTTTCTCATGCTCATTCTTTTTTTTGTTGTTGTTGTTGTTTGTTACTTCGTTCATTTTGTTTTATTCTTACTCTTTTTTTTTTATTTTCCTGCTTGTTTTCTTAAGGAAGAGAGAAAGAAGGTGTAGAGTTGGAAGGTATAGAGGTTGAGAGAATCTAGGAGGAGATGACAGAGAGGAAACCATGATCAGAACATATTGTATGAATGTGACTTTATTCTCAATGAAATAATAAGTAAGTAAATAAATAAAAAGACAAAAGGTTTAAGGCAGTAGACTGTATAGACTTGAGGCAGGGACGGAGAAAAGGCTGGAAAGAATATACTGGGGAAAAGATTATTAGTACAAGATCCTGGATTATTCTGGCTGTGGAACAACACTGAGCATTAGCTCTCAGAAATATACCTGTGTAATTCAGGGAGACAGGAATAGTAAGTATATCGCTAGGTATGAGGGATAAAGAAACTTGCATAATTCTCGAGAAATCTGTTAGGTAGAACTGCAGAAATAGAGCAATTAAAGGGGTAAGCATGCTGGATGTGGAAATGTTGGCTTCCAATTCATGTACTCTGAATTCATTGAACTTTCATTGGATATGCTTTATAATATCAATTTCAGGTACATATGGCAACAATAGCCAACTTTTACATTACACACGCACACACACACACACACACACACACACACAAAGCATTTACACATATTTAAAAATAAAGTAATGTGAGAAAACACATTTTCAAGGAATTTCAGAAAAATGATTTATCATATGCTACCTTTTTTAGAAAAAAATGTATGGTATAATAAAAACAAAGGAACTAGATGAACAATGAATTTAATCTGAAATACCAGTTAATATTTTATTGTGCTGTTAACTGCCAACCAATTACCTGACAAACTGTTGGGATAGTCAGAGGGGAGAAAGATTTGTTCAGATCAATAAATAGAAAATTAAAGAAAAAATAGAAATGGGAAAGCTGCTTAAGTAGAAAAAAATGTACAAATTTTGGAATGTACAAATGTTGACAGATATTAAAATAAACACAATTACTGTGAGTAAATTTCACCAGAAACAAAGCTATTTGAATACTGGAAGTCATATTGTTATCAACCTGTCTACTGGAGAATAAAGTTGTATGTAAAAAAGAATATTCTCATTATAGAATATTTATTTGTATTAAAAGTTAAAAAGTGCTAAATAACCTTCCAGTAATAATACTATGTGTAATTTCCCAATCTTTCAAATATGTATTACAAATGTAACATGTTCTCAGCTTCATTTTAAATATAAAACTTTTATCACTGAAGAGAAGAATCTCAAGACAGCGTGTTCTTCACAGACTTATTAGTATAATAATTTATAGGAGGCTACTGTTTGAGGAGAGATTGTCAAGCCCTAAAAATGTACATGTACCCACAACAAAATCTAATCCTCCACGAAAATGTAATTTGATTTATGGATCTTCATTTCTAGTGAAATTCACGTGTTTCATTGAGCTCTTTTTTTGGGAAGTGCATGGAGTTGCTCATATATAATATTTATAGGCATCTTTTGTTAAAGGAAGACTGTAGTCCAGCCTATTGCAGCTATACTTTTCTTATTTTTTTTTTTAAGAGAAGGTCACATGTTGCCTCAAACTTGCTATTTGCTAAGGCTGGGCTTGATTTCCTAATGCTCTTGACTCCACCTATATAGTACTATAATTGCTCTGAAATGTGGGCTTGGTTTCCTGTTTTTGTTTCATTATTTATTGTCTTTGGCTGCTTCTAGTGGGTTCTTGAATCAAGATCACCCACAGCAGCTCAGGCAACCTACACACCTCAGCGGTAACCTCACCTCAAGTATTATAATTACAGGCATAAGCCAACATGCCCAGGTAACTGTAGTTATTCTTGAGGACACAACTTGAATCTATCATCTCCTTACAAACTACTGAGTATCAAGTTAAATTAGTAAGTACAAATTGTTCATCTAAAACTAAAATATAATGACTTTTTAAAAATAATTGATAGCCTATGGCTTCCAAAAATACAATACAATAGCATGCTTAGCTTTTCATGATGACATCTGATAAAATCATCAACAATGTTTCTAAAGTTTCAATTCAGTGTAACCAAACACGAACTTGGCACCATACTGTACTGAAAAGTATACATGAGCCTTACCAAAGTCTACATAGAGTGATGAAGGTAAATTACTGGCCTCAAAAATATTAAGCACAGCTTTACTATAGTATAGGTAGAAAATTCATATTTTGATTTTGCACTTATGATCTGATGTTTCACAGACTTGAATTTCCATGACATAAAATGGTTCAACTACTATTGCAAATCTTTATATAACACATTTTAGTACATCCTATAAGGACAAACACAATTTGTGATAAATGACAAACACCTGTCACATTTTTGTTTAAAGGCAGAGAGGCTTTAGTGAATATGAATGTAAACCTGTTGAAAATGGAGCCAATATATAGGCAGACATTGTCTAAACCATCCAGAATTACTAAATCAAAATAGCTACCTGAACTACAAAATATGAATTTTAGTGATGCCCGAATAATTGTAAATTGATTCATAGTCACTGTATTTTCAGTAAATAAAATCATTTTTTATCATAGACTACTACATTTTAACATAGTCCAACTAATGTTCACTTTTTTATACTAATCAATATTTAAAGAATGGGAAGGGGTTTTTAATATACTGACAGTCTTGAAATAAGTCCTCTAATCCTAAATTCAAGACAAAATTGGACTAGTGTGATTCAACCTCACTTCATTTTAGTTGTGTTTAGAGATTGTCCAGAAAAATAATTCACAAATTAGGAATGGTATTTATTGTATTTCATAGATATTATATCCCTTTCCATAATATATTTTCATTGCTTTGATATTAAAAATAATTTCTGGGAAATATTCACAATATGCACTTGCTTAAATATTCAAAATATTTATTTGTAAAATGTTTATATATTATATAGGGTTATTATCTTCAGTGACTTATTCCCAAACATTGGAGTAAAAGTATTAATGTCCTCTCAAGTAGAAGGACAGTCCCTGTTTCTATATTGCAAGTGTCATTTTCACTGTGCAAATCATGTTATTATACTTCTGTAACATAGAAAAGAGATATCCCTATTCTAAAACCAGATGTATACATTCTTACAATTTATTTTTCCAACCTGAAGCTTTTAATAATCGTAACTATAAATCAGAAAACATTCTAGATTTGTTGTAGTTTTTCTCCTATTCATTAATATTTAGCAGTCCTAATACAAGGAGCTTTAAGCAGAATCTATTTACTAAAATGAATCAACCAAATAGTTATTATCTCATTTCTCTTTGCTGATCCTCTGACCCTAGGAAACTGAAAGCACCTTTCTATGCTGGGTAGGTCACCACATTCATCCTGCTCTAAGAAGCAAAGGCTTTCCAATAATATTTTCACCTTTACTCTAAGTACCAGTGTGCATTGTCTCTGGTCACATGTGAATGAACTTCTGTTTATGCATATCTTCACCCTACAAACACCAATGTCTCCTGCCAGTCCTGACATGTAGGTAATATGGATTAGCTATTCTAGTTCTGATCTCTGAACTGAATGAAAGACCCGAGTTTATTGAGTCCTTGCAAATAAGAGAGGAGAAACTCTAAGATTACTACAAACTGCCTTCCCATCCTGAAAGAACAAATATATATGTGTAGTTTAGTGACAGAATATGTCTATTTTCTTGTAGTAAAAGACCACAGCATTACATTCCCTTTTGTTAAGCACAACTGCCATTTATAAAAAAAAATATTTATTTTTATTTTATGTTATTATTTTATGAAATATCCACTGAAAATGATGAAATGGAGCTGTAGACAGGCAGTAAAACATATACTTCATACTTTTCGGCTGGGTATATTTTACTAAGATTGGAGAAATATTTCATTCAATTGCTCAAGCCTTATTTCAAGATACAAAAGTGAGAAATGGAGGAGAGGACTAGGAAGGAAGGAAACGTATTTTAAAAAGAGGAACTATGTAGGAAACCTCTTGCAGCCTTGAGGCACGGGGAAAGGCTTGGATTTGCCTCTACTGGATGTGACAAGGCCTTGCCTTCTTGTGTGGGGGAATGGAGGCTCAGTTGGGAGGGAAGCCTGGGGGGACGGGAGGAGGGAAGAGAGGGATCTTTGGTGTGTAAAATGAAAAAAAAAATTCTTAATAAAAAAAGAAAAACAAAAAAGGAAAAAAAGAATAACTATAGGCACTCCTTGAATAAAAGCAAAATGCATGAAAAGGAAAATTATAGAAAGTATACATGATGTGTGTAAAACATTTAATGCTAGATTGGCCCTGGATTTGAAACTTATTCCTGCTTTCTGTGTATCCTCAATAGCAGGGAAACCATCTAGTTTGAGGATACTAAGCTCATTTTTGCTTCCACAAGTTATAGACTAATGTTAGTAATTAAACAAACAAACATACAAGAAAACTACCAACTATCAAAATGCCTCTTTACTATTTACCCAACTATTTCCAATAAAAACCATCATCCTAAGTCCAGTGTGTTAAGAATCCTTGCGAATGTTTCCTATATGAACTGGTGGCAAGTCCATCATTCCACTAACTCAATTTTATTTTTTATCTTTACTGCCATTTTTCCTTCTTCTAAAAACTCTTAACAAATCTGTCATAAAATATTCAGACTCCTTTCTTTTCTCTCTGCCAACTCCATATTACACCACACCTTCAGCTCTCTCAAACAAATTCTTTTCCCCTTAGGGATCCTACTCAAAGACACTTTCAATTTCTCTTGAGGAATAATGAGACTAAAAATAGCCATGGGCAATTAGAATTTAAGTCTTCTCTCAAGCAAAAGCTAATGCCAACACCAAACTGTTAAAATTAGGAAGTTAGAGTTCATTCACAATTTAGTTCAGAATTCAATCAGACAAGTCTTATATAACTGCTTGATCTTTGTAGTTTAATTTATAAGCTACCAAGTCAAGTCATGGGAAAAAAGTTGGTAAACAGGAAAGAGAGAGGCATAGGATACAAAAATAGGTATTCCTCTAAAATATCTAGGAATAGAAATAACATGTGATAAATAGCTTAAAAGATATGCAAAGAAATCTCCCTGTCCATGACATTACAAAAAAAAAAAAGTGATAAAGTACAGTATCCCCCGCCTCAGAAAATGATTCTAATATAAATCCATGGAGACTTCTAATCCTAAGTAAATTGCTGTAAATTGATGAAATAAAACTTTGTAACAAACCTAAAGAAAAATTAAATGACAGAATGTAATTGATTTGGAGGAATCAAAGTTTCCATGTGAATACAAAGAATGTACTCTTGAAACTAAGACCTCCAGAGAAGAATTACTAACATTATTATCAGTCAGGCCATAAACTTGCTTTTTTAAGAATGATAAATTTGGTTGTTTCTGTATACAACTGAGGAATAGGTCACGAAGGCTCCAGAATGTAGGCTAAACAATGGAAGTGATCCCCACAGAAGCAATCTTCACAGAAGTCTTAAAAAGACATCACAACTTATTCATTACATCATTTGAAGAACTTACTCAAAGTCACAATATCTAGCACTTTGTAAATCTTTTTGTGAGATATAAACATTTTGTGTTTTTTCCTATTATAATTTCAGTTGGTCAAGTGCAGTAGGTAAGTCAAGTGGGGACAGTTCTACTGAGTCTTCAGGAACATAGATTGGAAATGGCTCTCAATCTCACTGTAATCTACAAAATGGTGCCTGAAGCAAAGCAGTCACACTCTGCTGGCAGAGTAACATGTAATTCCTCCTACATTTACCTACATGGTGAGTATCATGTGAATTCCCTGGGTAAATACAAATTCTTTCAAACATTAATGTGTCAGCTTTTATCAAACTCCATCATATCTCTCTTCTAAAATGTAAATCAGACAATTAATCAGTAACTTTCTTTGTAGATATACAGGGATTAATTAGGAGGCATTACAAATTTACTCCTATTTTCTGAATCGCTACAAAATTGAGGATAAACTATATTGAACATACTAAATGAGATATTCCACAAATTTTATAAAACTACAAATTTAACCATTGTTAAGTAAAACATAGATCCTTAGCTAATCATTTACATACAGCAAAAATAACTGAAAACCCATCATAAAAATTAAATTAAAATTATTTTAAAGACATTTTGTTTATTATACATGACATGTTTCGATATATTTTGAGATTTCCCAGTTTTCATATGATTTCACTTAAACGAACATTTTAAACACAGTCTAGGCATTTGCAAATTGTTAGATTTTAGTAAGAATTTTTTTCATGAACCCTCTTTTTTGGCTATTTTTCATTATTACAAAAATCCTTTTATAGTTATATTTATAAATCAGTAATAGCAGTATGGTGTTATAGCTAGACTGATTTTACTCAGTTCCTTCCTACTACTAAGCATCAAGTTAAAGTAGTGAGTGCAAATTGTTCATCTGAGCCTGAAATGGAATGTATTTGTTAAGGCAGCTGACAGTCTATTGTTTCCAATGATGCAACAGCTGACTGAGTAATTTATGGATTATATACATTATCCAACTCACATCTGTAAATACTGCAATATCCAGTTGCTAGTCTGGAATATTTGGTAAAGGCTATTTGTTGTATATCAAAAAGCCGTAGAAGAGTAAGTATGTCCAAGACAGACAGAGAAGAAGTTTTATTTTTGTTAATCATAAAACCCCTTGAGTGATAATGGCATTCATTCATTCATGAGAGAAACACTCTAATGGCTTAATTTCCTATTAAGAGCCCCACAAGCTTACACTATTACAATGATAATTTGATTTCAACATGCGTTTTGAGAGAAAATTAAAGCCATAATACCAATCCCAAACTAGGTCTGAAGAAGAAAAATATTTTATAGTACAATTGACTAAGTATACACCTAGTCTTATAAGTAATATTTATCTATATTTATTAAAGTATTTATGAATTTTAATTGTGTACAAATGTGTGTTTCTCTCTGTGTGTTTGTGTTCATGAATGTCAGGGCCTGAAGAGACCAAAGGTTTAAGTGCCCTGACACTGGAGTTACAGACGTTAAAGTGCCACCATATGGATGCTGGGAAATAAACCCATGCCCTCTACAAGAGCAGCATGTGCTTTCAAATCTCTGAGTCGTGTCTGAAAGCTTAATATATTATTTCTTTTACGCCACATTCAACACACTCAAATTATAAGACAAGTTAGTAGACTTTCAATGTTCACTATTAAAGGGTATAATTTTTATGTGTGTAAATATATATATGGTTTATTATGAGAAATAAGTTAGAAAATCAATATTTTATTTAGAATCATCACACCTGCCTGTTTTGACTTCTCATCTGGGGTTAAAAATATTTACTATTTAATGAAATATAAATATGCTATCTGTGGTGCTGGATGTCCAGATTTAGATGATAATCATTTTCTTAAACATCGAATTTTTTACTGAAAATTGCTTTTTTCATACAATATATTTTGCTTATAATGTCTCCTTATCCAACTCCTCCCAGATCCTCCCCACCTGTTTCTGCACCCAAATCAACACACTTACTTGCTCTCTCTCATTAGAAAATAATCAGATATCTAAAAGAAAAAAAAATAAGGTAAAAAGAAAAATTCAATAATAAAATAAGATAAAAGTAAACCTGAATAGTACAAAACAAACAAACCAACAACAACAAAATGCCCACAGAGAAAGCACAAGAAACAAATACAATTGCAGATGCAGATGCATTTGCCCACATAGAAATCACATTTAAAAAAAAAAATCCTGAAACCATAATATATATGCAAAGGACCAGTGAAGTGAAAAAGCAAGAAAAGAAAAGATCAAAAAGGGCCAGACAAAGCATTATGATAAAGAAAAAGAAATTTCCGAAAGTATCACAGAGTCATTGAGTTTCTTTTGTGTCGGCTTCTACTGCTGTGCATGGACTTGCCCTTAAGTGTGATTTCTCTACCCAGTGGAATTACATTGGAGAACACAAATGTTTCTTTTATGAGCTGTTATCAATTGAAAAGAGCTCCTA
>CABHPQ010160928.1:0-79457 GCA_902168405.1 Peromyscus aztecus | reverse complement strand
AGAGAGAGAGAGAGAGAGAGAGAGAGAGAGAGAGAGAGAGAGAGAGAGAGAGAGAGACAGGCTTTTTTGATGAGGAGTAATAGCTACACTTACCTGTGGGTACAAGGATAAGATTTAAAATGGAGTAAAGAATTATGTTAGTTCAGCAAAATGGTGGTAGTAGACTGTTTTCTAAGGTCAGTGACCTCACAGCGACCTGGCTAGATTCCCAGGATCAGAAAGATAACAGTCCTGTTGAGTGAGACTTAAATCCAATTAGACAGCTGTTGTTTGGTACCAACTTGTGAGTAATAGCAATTTTCTATAAGTGTGTCAGAATCAATTCAGTCTTAGAAATGATACAAAGAATCATAGGAAGTATATGACTTCTTTTTCTTTGGGCACAATGTGTTTCTAGGCATGCTTTGTTAAGTGAAGATTGTTAATTCACAATATTTTTCAGAGATTCAGAATATGAAAATCAGAGTGTATAAGCATTTCAATGAACAGTCTTTATAGACTCTTCATAAGACTTATTGAGTTTTCCACCCCATCAGGATTGAGAGAACACTGCAGAAAAGGAGGCAGAAAGAATCTAAGAGCCAGAGGGTATGTAGGACACCAAGAAAACAAATGCTTCTAAATCAACATGATCTATGCAAACATGAACTCATAGAGACCAAGACAGCATGCACAAGGCCTCTGAAGTTCTATACCAGATGGGGTCCTAGAGCTGAAAGGGCATAACTTAGAAGTTATCTCCAATTAACAACCACTTGAAAATGAAAAATTAGTTTCCTCCAAGGGAGTCTCACTGAAGAAACAAACTACTCTTATGGGTAGGCAGCATGCCCAGCAGTAGATGGCCAACAGAAAACACATTCAAGGCATCTTTAGAGTTTCTTTGTCTTATAACATAGTACCAGAACCTTTCCTTTTAAAACAAAATTACCTTGGTATTTTTTATTTCATTCATATTTTTTCCTCCTCTCTTTTTGTCCTGTTCTTTGTATACACATTGTGTTTCTCTGGGATTACTGAGTGTGCAAAGGAGTCTGTCTCTGTTTCTTTGTGCTTCCTTCACACTCTTCCTTCTGTTTGTTTGGGGTTTTTTTTGTTTATTCTGATGTATTAGACTTTGTGTTTTGTTTCATATCACATCATATCATGTTTAGACTATAATCCCCTAGAATCCTGTTTGTTTTCTAATGAGAGACAGGTAGAAGGTGGATTCAGAAGGGAGGGGAGGAGGGAGGAGCTCAGAGGAGTAGAGGTGGGGAAAACAGCATTCAGGATATATTGTGTGAGGGGAAAAAATCCATTTTCAATAAAAAGAAAACAAAAGAAACAAAATTGTTACCATATTTGGTAATGTTCATTAAATTTTATTCATTTAGATATCATGTTTAGTCTTCATTCAAGAATTGTTTAAAAACTCATTATGTGAAAGCAAAGATGATAAATTATAAATGCTTTATAAAATTTACTAATATTGGAAATTGTGACATTACTTAAGGAAATGAATTTGGTTTTAATTTTCCTATGATTTTAAGACCATAAAATATATACAATATTTTAAACCACTTTTTATCTAAATACCCAAGCATTTTGCCTTTATACTTCTTTATCCTAATCTGCTCAAGAATAACATTAGTTTTGATTATTGATGATTTGGTTCACACCACAAATGAAAAAAAAATATTTCTAAAAGATTTACAGGGATAATCCCTGTGGATTCCTGGGAACTTCCCTGGCACCAGGTTTCTCCCTATCCCCATTATGTTTCCCTCTATCAAGATATTTCTTTCATTGCTCTTCTACTCTGTCCCTGTTCCAACTCAACCATGCTGTTCCCTCATGTTCTCATCCCCCATTCCCTGCCTTCTATTGCCTGCTTTTGTCCCCAGTTTACTCAGGAGATCTCATGTATTTCCCCTTCCCAGGGTGAGCCATGCCCGTCCTTCTTAGGGAACCCTAAGCTACCCTTGTTAGGTAGCTTCTCTGGAACTATGGGTTGTAGTCTAGTAAGATCCCAGGTTAGACTACTAACAATAGTGGAGAGGGTGCCTGAGCTGGTCTACCCGGGTAATCACATTGGTGATTGTCCTAACTGTCATCATAGAGTCTTCATCCAGTAACTGATGGAAGCAGATGGCAGAGATCCACAGCCAAGCACCAGGCCAAGCTTCAGAGGGAATCTACCAGCAAGGGGCATCAAGATCATGATGGGGAAATCTACAGAGACAACTGAACCAAGCTAGGCGGAATTCACATACTTTAGACCAATGACTGTGGAGCCTGCATAGGACTGGACTAGGTCCTCTGCATAAGCGAGACAGTTCTGTAGCTTGTTCTGTTTAAGGGGCCCCTGGCAGTGGGATCATGATCTATCCCTAGTGCATGAACTGGCTTTTTGGAGCCCATTGCCTATCGTGGGACACTTTGCACAGCCTTGATGCAGGGGGAGGGGCTTGGACTTGCCTCAACTGAATGTACCAGGCTTTGCTGACTTCCCATGGGAGGCCTTACCCTTTCGGAAAAGGAGATAGGGGTAGGTTGCAGAGGAAGCCCTGGGGGGAATGGCAGGAGGGATGAGAGGGGGATCTGTGGTTGGTATGCAAAACAAATAAATAATTTCTTAGTAAAGAAAAAATAAATAAATTATGAAACAAAAAAAGAATTAAAGAGATAAATTAAAGATAGCAACCATGAAATTCATTCCTGTGTTTTGTAAAGTCCATGCAAGATGAGTTTCAAGATGAAATTCTAGCTGAAGTTAGAACACATGGATTTTCTTTCTTTTTTGTTTATTTGTTTTGTAGACAGGGTCTTATTATGGAGACCTGTCTGTCCTGAAACTCACTATGTGGACCAGACTGACCTCAAACTGAAAGAGATCCAACTCTGTCTGCCTACCAAATTCTGGCATTAAAGGCATGTGCCACTACACCTGTCTAGGTAGCGTTTTCTTAATTAAAGAACCCTCATTCCTCATCTACCTAACATCTAGAGTCCAATTCCTATTAAAATTATTTCAATTCAGAGTCAATTTGCAAGATGAAATGATTAATACATCTTGAGAGAAAGTACAGCCAGGTTCAGTGGCTCTCCAGATGCTTTCTTTCAGTCACTTCCTTTACTACAGCAGCACACTCTTATTTTAGCTATAATTTCTAGATGTTCAAAACAAAGTGGTATAAAGATCTGTTTAAACAATTTTCATCAATAGGCTAGAGCCTTAATCAAGACAACCCCTCATGTTTTAGTGTTTTCCTGTTCCATATGATCACTACTCAACAACCACTTTCAATCTGAGTTTTTAGTTTATTTAGAAATGAGCTTTAGAAAATTGCTTCGTGTGTAATTGGCTGTTGTCCAGTCTTAGCCTCACCTTTTCTAAAATCACTGGATAATGATTGGGTGAGTAGTTGAAGAAAGTTTCTCTTTGGGCAGCATTCCTAATAACATTGTTCACTTGAGTTAGGGGAATGGTTACACAGGTATCACTTTTTGAATATGAAATTAAGTAAGTCAGCATTGCTATTCTTAGGAATTGGTTTCATTTGTACAACTGAATGAATCCTTTAGGACAGTTTTATTTGGAGCTTAGCTATGAATAAATAACAATTAGGTTTATCAATCACCAACTCCTCCAAACCTCAAATCAATTTGTGATAAAACACATTCAGTTATTTTTTAAAACCTTTGTAATGGTGTTGTTCTTTATTATACTTTCAGCTGAAACATAGATATCTTGAAGCTTAACCAAGAAGAAAACGATACATTTAACTGGAATCAATAGAGGAAAAACTTAAAATGAGAAAAAGAGGTCACCCATATTGTTTTATAATTATTCTATGGATTTTTCTTTTCAATAAATTACTCCATGATCACATCAAGCAAAAATATAAATTATCCATAAAGGATTTTACAGATGATCAGTGATGGCATTAATGTATAACTCAGCTGAAATGTATTATGCTAAAACCCGAGCCCAGTTCCCAAAGGTTAGAAATCTAATCAATAACTTGCTGAAAGAAAATTTATTAGAGTAGATCTGCAGTAATTTTATGGAGAAATAAAACAGGCAAATATTAAACAAGGCAGCTAAAATTAATGTTTGATTTCTGCTCCATGAAAGTATTAAACGGGTATTAGTGAAATTCTATACCAGTTCCTGAATGCTTGCTTTTGTTTTCCAAATGAAGCCAACCCAGAGCATGACCATCACATTGCTTAGAGGATTATCTGATATATAAAAGTTACGTATATTATAAATAGGAAGATTCATCCCACAAAACAGGCATTAAACAGTTTCTGCTTTGCTCTACTCAAAGCACCATAAAGTTACTCAATAGGAAAATTTGAGGACTAAATATAAAGGTTTGACCAGGCTCAGTTTATTCTCTGATTATCAGAGGACAATTCTCATTTGAATTCACAGATCCACATTTTTAGAATTAGGTCCTTAACAATTAATAAAGTGGAAATTCAATGAAAAAGCCTGGGTCCTAGTTTAATTTCTATTTCTGTGATAAAACAACCTGATGAAAATAAACTCGGGAAGGAAAGGGTTTAATTGAATGACTTGTCCTGACCATAGTCCATTATGAAGTAAGACCAAGAACTCATGAATGTCTAGGAATCAATCTACCTCAAGACCCAGCTATACCACTCTTGAGCATATACCCAAGGAATGCTCAATCATACCACAAGGACTCATGCTCAACTATGTCCATAGTAGCATTATTCCTAATATCCAGAAACTGGAAACAACCTAGATGTCCCTCAGCCAAAGAATGGATAAAGAAAATGTGGTACACAATGGAGTACTACTCAGCAGTAAAAAACAATGACATCTTGAAATTTGCAGGCAAATAGATGGAACTAGAAAATATCATCCTGAGTGAGATAACCCAGACTCAGAAGGACAAACATGGTATGTACTCACTCATAAGTGGATACTAGATGTAAAGCAAAGGATAACCCGACTATGACCTACAGCTCTAGAGCAGCTAGCTGACAAGGAGGAACCAAAGAGGGATGATTGGATCACCCTAGGAAGGGGCAATAGATGAGATCTCCAAGAGTAAACTGGGGGTGAGGGAGGGCAATGGGGAGGGTAGGGGGTGGGGGTGAGAACATAAGGGAATGCGATGGTCCAGCTGGAACAAAGATGAAGTGGGAAAGCAATGAAAGAGGTACTATGATAGAGTGATACATCATGGGGATAGGGAGAAACCGGGTGCTAGGGAAGTTCCCAGGAATCCACAATGATGACCCCAGACTTAGATTATTAGCAATAGTGGAGAGGGTGCCTGAACTGGCTTACCCCAGTAATCAGATCAGTGAATACATGAACCTTTCTCCAGTAACTGATAGAAGCAAATGCATATATCCACAGCAAAACACCAGCAGAGCTCCAGGAGTCCAGTCGAAGAGAGAGAAGAGGGATTCCAAGAAGAGAGCCAGGGGCATCAAGATCATGATGGGGAAACCTACAGAGACAACCAAACCAAACTAGTGGGAACTCATGAAATTTAGGTCAGCAGCTGTGGAGCCTGCAGGGGACTAGGCTAGGCCTTCTGCATAGCAAGACAATTGTGTAGCATGATCTGCTTAAGGAGCCCCCCTGGCAGAAGGATCAGAATCCATCCCTGGTGCATGAGCAAGCCTTTTGGAGCCCACTTCTATTATGGGACACCTTGCACAGCCTTGAGGCATGGGGGAGGGGATTGAACTTGCCTCTACTAAATGTACCTCCTCATGGGAGGACTTACCTTCTTGTACAAGGGAATTGGGTGTGGGTATTGGGAGAGGGAGGCTGGAGTTGCAGGAGGAGGGAAGGGGGGATCTTTGGTATGTAAAATGAATAAAAATATTTTTCTTAATTAAAAAAAAAAGTCAAATCAGGAACTAGAGCAGAGGCCATGGAGGAATACTGCTTTCTGGCTTCCTCTCCAAGGCGTGCTCAGTCTGCTTTCTTATATACCCAGGGCTACCTAACCAGGATTGCCATGTACCTTGGGCTGGGCCCTTCTACATCACTCATTAAGAAGATTCCCTCAATGGAGGTTCCCTCTCTCCTGAGAACCCTAGCTTATGTCAAATTGACAAAAAACTAACCAGCACACCAAGTGAATGTGATTACTAGCTGTCCTCTCACATTTTAAGCATCTGAGGGTAGGTGTAGAATTAGGAAACCTTCGTGTTGTCTATATTCTGACATGCCTTAAAATATTTGGTGTTCAGACCCATGGTATGTAACATAAATAAAATACACCATATCACAAATTATTTTTCCAGTTATGTATATACTCAAAAGAGTAAAAAAAACCTTTTTGGTAATGCTTCTGTATTTATCTTTACAGTAAGTATAGTTATTAATATTCTCTAAGAGAGAACTCCATTTATAAAAGAAAAGTCAAACTACAGTTGTTAAATATTTAGTGTTTTCCAGCACACTCTAATTCACAGAAATTTATGATTTTATATTCTGATAAAAAGCTGGTTCTATTGCCCAGAATACGACACTTTTATAAGCTCCATTTCCTTGACTTTAGAGAAAGGGATGTGTTTGCTTTTATAACATTCTGCTTAATATAGCCACAGGAAGTGTTGGATCTCTGGTCTCACTTTTGTGTCTCACAGGTTTATGCTACACTTGCCTCATTGATGAGAAAAATAAAACAAATGGAATGCAGGCCCCATCACAGCTGGAGCTCAGGTACTCATTTTCAGTTAAGAACTGATAATTAGGTTGCATCCAGTCAAGCACATAACTAAAGGTATGATGCTTCTGCCACAGACAAAACTGTTCAGAAGTAATTTCGTTTCTAATTATGGTCCTGATAGAATATGGCTGTACCTAGTCTATGGGTGGAAAGTATTCTTCTGGGAAATAAAGGAACTAAGATATTAAAGTCACTTATTCTTAAAATTAAGTTAGGGATAACTCCCATTTGAAAAAAAAAGGGTTATACATATGAAAAGATTATTTTCAGAAAGATAAAAATCTAATCTTCCAGGGTCCTGGATAAGAGAGGAGCACAGTATATAATAATAGGTATGTACCTGTGGATAGTGTAGAGGTATGCATTACAAGGATGGAGAAAAGAAAGAATTATAGACTGTACAGGTACAGAAACCTGTATTCAAAGACGCCTGAAATATAAGTAAAACCATGTTCCCCTTCCTATACAGAGTCATCCATTTTCCAAAAAAAAAATCTTCATGCCAGTGGAAGATTATTCTCTTTAAGACGTTGGTCAGTGAAGTCCCACAGAGCACCAATTTAAATAATACACTATTTCCATTTAATTTGATCACTCTTTAGAACTAGAGGGCAAGGCCCTATTGATAAACACAACAGAAGCCTGAAGCTTAGAACAGGGAGACACCAAGACACTAAGCAGTTACTTCCTTGGAAGCTTCATCACTAATGGCTAGTATTCATAGTGCTTGAAGGTCCTATGAAGGAGAAAAATGATCAGCAGTATTACCCTGCTGAGAGCTATTTGAGTTACCACACAATTAGCCTATCCAGATATGCCCATCATTGCAATAAGGGAAGGAATGTTTTGGGGGTAGCCAACTGAATTCTGATTGGATGTAAGGCTGCTCCACAAAATGGACATAGTACTAGACTCGTCAAAATGCAGAGTAAGAGACTAGGGACTTCTCAGCCCTAAGTGGGATATCTGTACAACATTCCATCCTTACAAGGCTCAGAAATCAAGTAAGAAAAACTATACAAGCCAAAGGTGACTGCTGAAAAACAAATGTTACTGAACATTGCAGGGTCATTGCACAAATGGCCTCTCAAAAACCTTGAGTGTACACAGATAACCACTATTACTTAATTAAAACAATGTATATTCTGTAGCCTCACACACAAGTCTACAACCTAAGACCCATGATTGATATGGATTTAGTAAATGCTTGAAATGTTGTATGTTAAAATTTGGGTACGCATACTTCTCAAGGGTTTGAAATAAATCACCTGGTTGTAGAGACCAGGATAAAAGTATCCTTCATCTAATAATGCTAAATGGCTTTCCAAATTAGATAAAAATTTAAATATAAATGCATATAGTGATTATGAATGAAAACATTGAGGCACTTCGTCATGTTTATGTTTTGAACTGAAAATATTACAAACAGAAAACCAAGTACTGAGCAACAACAGCCACCACATCCCCCTTTGTAACTTCTATAACAACCCTGACTTCATGTTTCAAACTAACCTTGATATTGTCATTGAACTACCACTGTTTCCATGTTGTGCCTAAGTCTCTTCCACACTATTGCATCAAATAATGCACTATGTTTACTATTAAAATTTTCAAAAGGCCTTTTCCCCAAAATTGAAATTAGGAGACTGATTGTCAGCTTTCTATAAGAAAAGGTAGTTCAGTAAGAAACAAGACCATGTTCAATGTTAACTTAGTTGTTATAGAAATTATTAAAAATTAGACTGTGGAAATAGCTTAGTGGGCACTGTGCTCATAGTATTAGCATGAGGGTTTAACTTTGGAGCTCCAGAATTCAGGTAAGAGTCAGACTTTGCAATGCAGTTCTGAAACCCATGTGATAGGAGGCTGGAGACAAGTGGATCCTTCTGGCCAGCCAGGTTAGGTAAAGTGGTGAGCATCAGGTTCAGCAAGATAACCTATCTCAGAAAATAAGGTGAACTGATTTACAAAGATACCTCTGGCCTCCACACACGCCTTCAGAGACGCACACCCCAGATAAATGTGCACACAAACACACACACAAAAGTAATTTAGAAAAAGAAAATTTTGTCTAAAGTGTAAGGTAATAATATAAAAATGCACTATGCAGTCCATCCTTAAATAATTCTACTGGAAGACTGGGAAAAGGTTTGGCTGTTTCTTCTTTTCTCCTTTTCCAAGTTGACAGCAACATTCATGGCTTATTACCATGTCTACATTTTCTTTGTTGAGACTGTGAAAGGGGAAAGGCCACTCAAGAGAATCACAATGATTTTACAGCTTTCAGTATGTTGTGCTCCACCGTTTCATATGAGGGAAAAGACACGTTCCTTGTCAGTTCCAAATGACATGATCAACAGATCTATTTAGTTATTTATTGCTTATTTTAAAATTCCCCAGTCTTTTCTTCATAGTCAGAAAATATCCAAGTCTCTGTGTAGTATAGGAGTTAGTTAGTCCTTGTTGGCTTAAAATAAACTGCCCCTTATTTTTGCAAATACAATGCCACATTTTTGAAATTTTACAAACTTAAATAAGGAAGATGATTTAAAACCTTAACATAAATAAAAATTTTAGAATATAGCCTTAGGTACAAATTAAAAATATACTTTGCATAGTTCTCAATAATAATGAGACTAGAATGATACAATATGAAAAAGATCAATAGTGAATTATCTTTCTCATATACAGTATTCCAATAACCAGGAAATTAAGAACTCTATAAACTTGTCTTATCTACACATGAACACATACACAAAGACACTAACTAGAGCTTGCATTTTATTTAACCCAATGCCAGAAATATAAACACTGAAACCCCCAACAGTGACTTTCTGAATTGAGTAGCTACTTGTTAGTAATGCAATATCAAATTGCAGTTGATACTCAGTTTTATTACTGAAAAATCAATGCACAGTAGATGAAACTCCAATTCTTTCCCATTTACTTCCCACACGGTTTTAAACATGCACAATATGCTTTACAAAAGACAGCCTCGGTGCTTGTCATGCAGTCATTAGAAGACCGTCTTACGGTGCTGACACTGAGGACAGTAAAGGTCTGTTGGACTTTAGGAGTAAGTGTCATCAGTCTGTATTGTAGCAAACCTGAAAGTTTCTACACAGCGAAACCAAAGAAAACATTTCTATGAAAGGATAGCTGAAGCAATGGGACATAATGTCAGCCTCTTACACATCTTACAAGGCATTAATGCCCAGTATGTGGAGATAAACTTACAAAGTACAATAATAATATTAAATAATTCCAAACAGTTGTCAAGCAAGAATCTATGTGTGTTTGGCAACTATGTTAAGATTAAAATCTTACTTTTTGATTAGATAAAAAAGGGGAAATGATGTGAGATATCTTTCTGTATGCTGTGAATATGTGTTGCCCTCATTGGTTCATAAGTAAAGCTGTCTTGGACAATAGTCAGGCTGAATAAGTTTAGGAATACAATGAAACTGGAGATGAAGAAGGGCAGAGTTAGGACAGATGCCAGCAGCTGCTGAAGGAGCAAGATGCTAGAGCACCGGTAAGCCACAGACCATGTGGCAATGCAAAGATTAATAAAAATGAGTTAACTTGAATGTAAGAGCTAGTTAGTAATAAGCCTGAGTTATCAACCAAACATTTAAAATTAATATAAGCTCCTGAATGATTATTTGGAAATAATGACTACAGGACAGGTCAGGACAGAGAAAAGCCTCCATTTACACCTTGATTTAATAGTATATATCTGGTCTTATTATAGTAGCATATTATGCTCTGTTTGGTAGATGTCTCTGTGAGGTCTGTTATTTTCTGAGGAGAGGTGGATTTGGGGAAGAGGGGAGACTTGCAGGGGAGGTAAATTACAGTTGGTATATGATATATGAAAGAATATAAAAAAAAGAGTATGCTATTTAAATAACAGAAGTCTAGAAAACGGTGAGGTTCTCAATATGTGTTCTCTTTAGTAATAATACATACATAATTCATATTTCATCTATAATATAATTTAATGCTCATTCATTTAAAAGTTACATATTAAAAATTAAAATCATAAAGTTGAATAATGTAAAAGCCAAAAGAGAGGTACTTGTAATACACATCTTACCTGAGGCACAAAATTACTATAGTAATGATGACATAACATTTCTCCTCTGGAAGTGGGAGCTCTGGTTCCTCTCTGCATGTAAAGCAGTTCACCCTGTAAGTGCATTCTCTAGTCAGTCTCAGAGGGAAACAAGCTAAGTCTGTAGTTCTCAGAGACTTATCAACTAATGAGAATAACTGAGTATAAAAAGAAGTAATGCTTAATAACTTGCTTTATACACCATTAGAAAGTTGTTTTCAGACATTAAGAACAGATGAATAATAATTATAAAAATTAATAAGCAAGACAAAATTCAGCGGGGACTTGGGAGTACTTGTTTTAGAAAGTCCTAAAATATAGAGTCATTTTTTATCATCTGCCCAAGTAGTTCAAATTACAGGCCAGTAGTAACAAGTACAGCCAGCACCATTCTTTGAAGGAAGAGAAAGAAATGCCAGATGCATGGAAACTTGAAGCCAATACTTAGGGATAGCATGTACAGAAGTGACTGAATAAAACAAGTTCCTGTTTTGTTCATCTATTGTTAGTTGGATTTTGTTAAAACCAAAAGCATAATTAACAGCCACAGCTGCATAGAAATGTAATACTTCTGAAATTTAGAAGTTAATACATTTAGTTATAGTTTAATAACAGTTGTAGAAATGATCATTACCAAAATAAATAAAAAATTAACCATATTTCCACAACCACTAATACAAAGTAAAAATATATTTCTATTAAAAAAAACTCTTCCATTTGAAATGAGGACCAATTAGTAAAGCTTTTTTCTTTATACACAAGACTCTAATTGTTTTGATTTCAACAGATATAAAGATATCCTTGGTTTTCCTTCACTGACGATTCAAACACATAAACTTTTACTAACTCAGTAGAAGAAATCCGTTAAAACAAGATTCTAAGTTTGGTAAGTGTTATTTTTCAGACATATAACCATATTGTTGTTTGTGAGTGGAGGTGGGGGAAGAGTTGAGGTATTAAGTGTAACAATTTAACAAATTATACATTTTGAATTAGTCCTCGTGAATTAATTTCTAAAAGAGTTAGGAGGTTCTGTGATCAAAGAGGTGGAATAATTTCTGTTGTGTGATATTTTGTTCATGTTCAGACAAATAAATTTGCCTGGAGATCACAGGGTAGAGCTAGCCACTAGTTAAGCATAGAAGCTGGGCAGTGGTGTCTCAGGCCTTTAATCCCAGCACTTAGGATGTGGTTACAAGAAGTGATAAGGCAGGGTGGAAGACAGGATCTCAACCCTATTGGTCAGAGCATCCTGAGAGCCAAGAAGTCACTGGTGGCTGCTGCTCTGCTTCTCTGATCTTTCAGGTTATTACCCCAATATATGACTCCTGGTTTTTATTGATAAGATTAATTAGATTTAAGCTTCAAATTTCCTGTCTTAGACTTCTCCTGCTTTAGTCATGATAATATATATGATGAATCAGACGTGGGAAATGCAAGCTCTTTCATCTAAACTTTCCTACGTGCAGAACATTAGCATCCCATGTTCAGTTGGGTGCTGGGTCAACCTGGCTACTTTGTCTTGGTTTTCTCATAAACCAAACCAAATTTGTCTTCCATCCTTGCAATTTTGGAGTTGGCTCTGGGTAGAGTAGTCTTTAGCTCTTTTTCCTGGCCTTTCACTTTAGATTGTCTTCTAGTTAAACTCATTTAATAGGTTTTTTTAAAAGCTTATTCAAAGGGGGCATAATGGTCACAATTAAAAGTAAAATATGTACAAACACTCATGCCAGTTATTTTGCCAGTTATTTTGAGAATAAAGGAGTTTTATATGAGATAGTCTAAGATGATTTTAGTATAGTAAATTCGATATTGTTTTTCTTAATCTGTAAGTGACTATTTAGTACTGAATGACCATAAGCTGACTCATTCCTCTCTTTTTTAAGTTGGTTTCACACATACACAGCAACTTAAAGTGTGTTTCATTTTTAGGAAAAATCTCAGATTTTAAATTCACAAGTCTACCTCTTATGTAGCCAATTAATGCTTAAAGTACTTATACCTTTATGGTTACTAAAATGGTGTGCATTTCCCTGATAAGCACCAAAGAGAGAAGAGGAGAAGGGAAAATAAAACAGAGCTCCGCCTTCTAAAATCAGCTGTTTGTTAGTGGCACGGATCACGGACTGTGTAGGATATAAGGCTACAAGGCCACAAGTTCATCTTTTTATAATGGTGAGCTTATGGGATACTTCAACAGAAAAGTAACAGCAAAGCAGAGAACCCTGCATCTGGGAGCAGCCTTGCAATGAGGGATTGAGGCATCACAGATACACAGAGCAATCACAACCACAGGCAATTCTCTCACCTGGTGCTGCAGGCAGAAGATGGCTTGATAATGTTAGAGGAAGTCATAAAATCTACCAAGGCAACTAAATTGTCTGCTAAATGCCTGGACATTGCCTAAAACAGTGATATGAGAAGGAAATGCATTTCAAATTCCCTTGCAGCAGTATGAAATACACTTTTTTTCCTACAGTTTCCTTGGGTTTTTAACCTCACAGTTTTAAGTAAACTGTTTTTCAGATCCTAAAGCTGGAATCTCACATTCCTGTCTTCTATGCTCTATTTCTTGCTTTGGTACATAAATTTATTTCCAAACAGGTTGCCCTTTTCCCAATTTATGTATTAAAACAAATATTTTGCAATGAGTCATACTAAATTTGAATTTAGTGATTTAATAGTGTGATAACCTTGTTTATTTGTCTGGAAACTATGATTATGCTATTATATAAGTGTACCTTGCTATAGGTAGCTTTTGTGTTTACTGAAGAAGAAATAGGATGCTGATAAGTTGAGTTACAGAGCACCAACTCCAAAGCACAGTCTTGAAAAGTGTTCACAGTAGAAAATAGTTGATGATGTGACAAAGATAAAGATTTTCTAAATGACAGTCAGCATGGTTAGCATGCAATATACTATTTTGTGTATATATGATCCTTCTAGCACTGAAACTGTATTTCTGAACCAGTTCATAGTTTCCTCAACCAATTAAGCAGAGTTAAAATTACATTTATTCAGTTGATTTCTAAGTCATGCTGTGAGTTCCCAATACTTTACTGTAGCTAGTATTTTTAGCATTTAATGAAATATTGGGTGCTCTGTCACAACAGAACCCTGTCATCTTTCTTTTGAAAATATTTCATTAGTACCTTATTATATAATGGCAAGATACTAATACCACTTACCATTCTGAACTTTAAATTCTTTATATCACCCTGTGGATATATCTTTTCCTTATGAGTATTTGTGCTGCTTTAGCTAAATTCAGCATGTCACCCTTCATAACTCTCCTTTTTTCCCTTTTTATTTTATTTCTCATTTTCCCCTAAATTGAAATACTTCTGAATATGTTACTATTAAACTATCATGCAGTTTTCTGGGGCTGGGTTCACTTCCCTGTACCTACATGGTAGCTCAAAAACATTTGTAAATCCAAGTCTAGGAACTCAGTTGGCCTCTTCTGGCCTCTGCTGACACCAGGAATGCAATATTGTAGTTCGTAAACACTTAATACATATAAAGTAAATAAATCTTTTAAAAATCAACACGGAGAGATACCTTTTCTTGATGATGCTTATGAATGTATCTCTGGATCTCCCCAGTGACTGTGCTTATTCTTAAGAGACTTCTTCCATGTGGAAAAGAAAGAGCTGCTTAGTTACATTGTAACACATAATTTGTTGGGATTCAATGGCCATTGATGCCCAAGGAAGAAGCAGCTTCTCAAATGCTAACACATTCCCTTTCCTGCTGTCTCTTTCTCAATCATTCTCAATTTTTAATTTTGTTTTTATTTTTATTATTTTTGCATACAATATATTTTGATCATATTCTTTTCCCTCTCCAGTTCCTCCGAGATCATCCTTAACTCCCTAATTATACAACTCCATGTTATCTCTCTCTCTATCTCTCTCTGTCTCCTGTGTTTGTTTCAAAAAAGCATAAAACAAAACACACACAGTAAACAATAAGACAAAAAACCTACATACACACACATACATACACACACACACACATACATACATACACACACACAAAAAAAAAAAAAAAACCACCAAAAAAATCTGCAGTCTTTTTCTGTTTGCCAACTTCTGCTTGTTGTGGGCCTGTTCTGGGGTCTGGCTGACATACCATGGCATAACACATTGGCACAGGAAAGGACATTTTCAGCAAGACACTGATAGCACAGGCATGAAGACCAACAATTACTAAAATTACTATGGGTAACCTCCAAGGAAAAGACGAAAGATTATTCCCCATTTTTTCCTGTATGCATGTGTATGTGTAGCAACAATTAGTGATAAAAAACAGGCCGTCAGTTATAAAGAAACAAAGAAGGACATAAAAGAGGATTTGGAGGGAAGAAAGGTAAAGGAAGGGAAATTATATTAATTTAAAGGATTTAAAAATAAAATCTCATGAAATGGAAGACTGCAGAATGGGGGAAATCATAACCAATTTTATATCTAGAATATACAAAGAACCTAAAAGACTGAACATCAAGAAAAAAACTCAATTTAAAATGGGGTATAGAACTAAAATTCTCAAAAAAAAAAAAGAAATACAAATAGCTGAGAAACACTTTTAAAATATTTAATATCCTTAACCATCAGGAAAATGCAAATCAAAACTACTTTGAGACTTCATCATATTCCAGTCTGAATGGTAGAGATTATTAAAACAAACAATAGCACATGATGCTGAAGATGAGGATGTAGGGAAAGGGGAACTCTTACCTATTGCTGATGGTACAGCCACTATGGAACTCAGAAAGATAAAACTTGATCACCCAATAAGTTTTATTAACATAAGGAATTCCTGGGCCTTCAGATTCCCCTGGTGTTTAGAGGTATCTCATTTAATTTTGCAATACGTAAGACATATACTTACTTGATTTTGAAGACTTGATATACAAACTGCTGTCCAAGATTATTTGACACAGTTTCTAAAAACATTTTGACTTCAATTAGGAAAAAATCTTATCTAGATATATTCAAAATTTCTAAATACCTATATTCACATAACTATCATTTCTATGATATTTTAAATGTATTTCATCTTTGCTTATTCTATATCCACACTTAATTCAGTTGGGTTTGCCTCTCACACTGGCCATTACTCTTGCCATGACCTTTCTTGCTGTATTTCACAGGAAACTGATCATTCTCTTTTTAATGTTGGAACTCTCACAGCTACAGTGAAACACTGCAGATAAGAATGCTAGAAACCCCAACCAATGACTGAGGGAACTAGATGCAGAAATCCAAGGCCAGGCCCCAGGTGGAGCTCCGGGAGTCCAATTAGCGAGAAAGAGAATGGTTTGTATGAGCAAGAATTGTTGAGACCAAGGTTGGATAAAGCACAGGGACAAATAGCCAAACGAATGGAAACACATGAACTATGAAACAATAACTGAGGAGCCCCCAACTGGATCAGTCCCTCTGAATAAGTGAGACAGTTGATTAGCTTGATCTGTTTGGGAGGCATCTAGGCACTGGGACCAGGTCCTGTACTCAGTGCATGAGTTGGCTGTTTGAAACCTGGGGCTTATGCAGGGACACTTGGCTCAGCCTGGGAGGAGGGGACTGGACCGGCCTGGACTGAATCTACCAGGTTGAACTCAATCCCCACTGGAGTCTTTGCCCTGTCTGAGATGGGAATGGGTGGTGGGCTGGGGGGAAGGCAGGGGAGGGGGCAGGAGGGGAGAGAACAAGGGAATCCATGGCTGATATGTAAAATTAAATTAAATTATAAAAGAAAAAAAGAAAAAAAAGAATATAACTCGCATTACCCACGCTTGTCTTCACTTTGATCTACCACGTTTTCTGAACCCTTTCCAAATGTCTTCTCTCCTTCTAGCTGATCTCTGCTACAGCCACTGTACCCAAGAAACAGCTATGTCCGAGGCCAAGCGTCTGCAGTTCCTTTCTCAGGCACCAACCCTGACAGAGATGTGGGTACTTGACTGCGAGAAATAGCAGGCACAATATAACACCAAGGAGAAATGTCCTCCAGGCTAAACAAGACCACAAGGGCTGGGAAGTGTGGGTGGGGGAACTAAGATAAAGGATTTTGGAAGAGACTGTTTGCTCAAGCTTTGCTTGAAATGCTGTATTTATTAGCTAGTTAAACACATATCAAGATCACTGGAAAAATTAAAATCGTCTCTGTCTACTGTTCCCTTCCTTTCTAGATATCCATGTTGTTCATGATGTGCTGGTCACTCACAGCCCAATCTTTAGGGGTGGCATCTTCATATGTAATAAACAGACATTCCGGTCACCATTTTCATTTCTCCAAAGGCACCAATTGTTAGCAAATCATCACTTTTATTCTTCATCCTTAAGAACAGTGACATGAGAACTTGTGTTTAAATCTTACTAATGTGGTCTTCATCAAGGATATAATGTGTCTTTCAGAAGGTGATTGTAGGGATTAAGATGGCAGGTGTTTCTAAATGACTCAGAACATTGCTTAAGTATCAATAAACACTACAGTGTTCTCAGATCTCAGTGCTCAAGTCTTTAATTCCTATGATACACAATTATTTCCACAGTTGATAAAACTAGCCCAAATTGAATTTCCCATTCTTGCTTACAAAATATTCAAGCTCATGTGCATAGGTAATCTCTGCCAATTTTTATGCTATTCTATTTTACACAGACATATAAAAATGTGTTTTGCTGAAAATTGCAGGGGATATTTAATTATTCCATAAATTCCATCATCCAAAGCCATGGTGTTCTTGACAGTAAGAGAATATTTCAAACTGAAAAATGCACAAATTTATAAGAAATGCATGCCTATGCTATCAAAGACTATAATATCTATTATAATAAAAATGTAAATGCTTACTTAGCTAATGATTCAGCAAGAGATGTGTGCTTAATCGTGGCCAATATATAACTCATATACCAGCCTTTCCCAGTAAATCTTCAATGTAATACAACAGTAAGAGATGTTTGTATAAATAGTTTATTTATCACAGTTTCTTCTTCTCTAACATCTTAAAGATAGCTTGATCCTATAAGATGAGCAAAGTTCTCCCAAATACATTAAAATATTTTTCCTTGTACTGGATTCTTCTTTTGTGGAACTATGGTTGAAATATGTTAACATACCAAATTGAAACATACATTTGAGTCAGAAAAGGGAGGTGGTAAAAGTCAGATATGTGTGCCTAGGAGGAATACACTAGAAAATATTTTAAATGTCATTAAACTCATGCTTCCTCATCAATCAAATGTCATAAATTGAAATGATAGTAAGAACTAGAAATAAAACTATTACCACATTTGTTTAGTTGTTGATCCATTGCAGACACTGAAAATTTTCATGAATTATTTCCTTCAATAATTTAGTTATTACAATAAAACTAAAATGATAAGGAAAGCATAACTATTCACACTAAACAAGTACCTCTTCACAGAGGAAGAGTACAGCTTGTAGTCTGGTTTTGAATAAATAATGCAAAATGCTAATGACCAGTAGACATCAAGAGGTTATGTCTTAATTAGGACTAATTTAGAATTGTATTGCAAGTATATCCAAGGCAAAGAGGTTAAGAACAAAGCAAATATACAATGAAAAAACAAGGCCATTCTACTAGATGAAGACAAAGACAGATATGTGTTAGACAAAACATTACTAAAATAAACTCTTGCTGGAAAGCAGGGTACGGGGCAAAAATATGCTTATATATTGCAAGAACTTTAGAAAGGAGAATGTGTGTGCACTAATCTGAAGAGACATGAACAGACATCTACTCACATTGATTAGGGAAACAACAAGACTAATGTTCAGATACCAACAAATCTAACTTGGTGAATCAGTGAATTTTATTGGAATGGGTAAGGGGTTACTTAAAGGAAAAGAAATTACTCAAAGACAACTATGTCACCAAATTCCACCCCGGTGTTGGTGACAGTTCATAAAAGCTGGAACTCTGAAGCACATTTAACAGCCAGTAGGCAGCTCAACTGGGTGTAGGAGTGTCCTTTCCAG
The DNA here is from genome assembly GCA_902168405.1 of Peromyscus aztecus. Taxonomy (NCBI): domain Eukaryota; kingdom Metazoa; phylum Chordata; class Mammalia; order Rodentia; family Cricetidae; genus Peromyscus; species Peromyscus aztecus. Next base: position 60,620 of record CABHPQ010160928.1, on the reverse strand, counting down.
GTAGTCCAGCTGCTTGGAGCCTTCTAAGAAGGTTTTCTGGCCTCCACTTCTTTCAGGAAGATCTCCTGTCCTTTGCTTCTTGCAGGTGACTGGGCTGGTTTCTATCAGGAAGCTCAACTTGTCTCAGACTTTCTTAGGCAGCTTCTCTTGTCTGAGAGTGATTCTCAGCAGTCCTTACTGCTTATTACTCTTGGGAAGAAATAAGGCCAGTGAATCTAATTCAGAGACTTCCTGAAGTTGATTTTGAGTTTAGCAATTCCTGAGCTTAATGAGCTTCCCTATAGGATGGGCTTTTTTTTTTTTCTTAACCTCCTTGAAGAACAACTTGTTTCAACCCCTGTAAGTCATCCTGTGTCGAGAGGAGCTTCATTTCATGATGGACGGTTTTCCTGCTCACATTTCTAATCTCTTGTAACAGGACCGTGTCTAAAAAAAGTAGTGACAAATGTTCTTTGGTTTGATGATAAATGAAGAAAATGAACATGGATTCAGTTGATTTAGAAAATTAAACAAGTGAAACTGTAAGAGACCAGATCTCTTTTTAAAATAACTTTTCAAAGAATCTAAATTAATTTTACTTGAACATCCTCACATGAGGAATGGTATACCCAATGCACATCAAAATGATACTGCATAGCATGTGAATTTCACTAGTGCCATATTTGATAGGAAGTCCTAATTTCCTACCTTTCTGGATAGTTGCTTGTCTACTATGTAACACTATATGACAAACCTACTATCTCAGAACAAGAAAATAAATGAATGAGCAAGATAATTAAATTCACAGCTATATTTAAGAGTTGTAGGAACAAGATGAATGAAGAATTGATTGTGAAGAGCATGCTTAAAAGCCACACTTCTATCTACACAGTTGTAATTAAAAGCAAAGTGACTTAGCAATCTACTACAAAGTATTTCTGTAATCTCAGGAGATTTATGGTGACGGTATAAATGAATATATAGAAATATATAAATTTTGAACAGTGATTTAGACAGTAGTCTTTGTATTCACTGAATTATCATAATTTTTATTACTTCATATTAATATTTGTGTAAAATAATTTGTGATTAAATCAGCTCTAATGCAATCTAAGTCATCTTTACTGTTTAGGTTCAGTACCAGCTGCCTTAATGTCAATCAAGGTAATGTATATGCAAAAATTGATATGAATTTGTGATTAATATTCATCACCATTCTGAATTTACAATGATAGAAATTAAATTGTTACACTATTTGAGAAGAGCTCATCACTGTGAAGTTACTTCTTGATACTTTAGAAATGCTTTGTGAAATAAACTACCCAAAGTATTGTAACCAAAAACATAGTCAAGGTGTATATTTCAGTACTTCTCCAAAACATCTCCACCTGGGAGAGCATGGCTGGAAGATCAAGAGTTCAAGGTCCTCTTCAGCTTCATGGTGAATTCAAAGCCAAAGTGAGATACATGAGACCTGCCACAAAGTAAAAAACAAACGAAACCAAACACATCTCTTAAAACCATGAATAGATATTTGCTCATACTACATGTGAGAAAAACATTTGTATAAAATTTGCTAAGGACACTCTTGCAAAACTTAATCACTTCTCTGGGCTCACGAGTTGGTGTTGCAGTCAAGAATGCTTACTGCCCTTGCAGAGGACCAGTGTTCAATTCCCAGCACTCACATTGAGCAGGTTACACCTACCTGTAACTCCAGCTACAGGGGTTGTCTAATGCTTCTGGTATTCACATGTATATACCACCCCCCAAAAAAACCACATATGCAGACACAGCATATTAAAAATAAATAAAATATAAAATGCTTATCATACAGCAGTAGTTCTTAATATCTCCACAATGAGGCAGCACCCTCCAAGAAATTAAAATTCAAATTCTGAATAGCAAGTAGTAACACTTTCATTACAATATGCATAGGGTGGTGATATGGATTTAAAAAAGTAAACAAACTAGAAGTAACTGATTTATAGTATAATGGTTAAACTACCACAATGTCTACTAAATTGGACTCCATGAAATCCCAGATGGTTAGCAAGGTAATTCAGCTGGAAAAGTCACATGACACCAAGCCTGAATGCAGTCCCCACCAATTATCCATGCTGTGGGCACAGAGAACCAGTTACCACAAGTTGACCTCTGACCTAAGCACATGCATGTGGTGGTATTGTGTTCCCCAAAATATATTGTGCACTCTAATAAATTTATCTGGGGTCAGAGAACAGACAGCCACTAGATACAAAGGCTAAAAAATAGTAGTACTCACACCTTTAATCCTAGCACTCCAGAGCTAGAAATCCCTCTGGATCTCTGTGAGTTCAAGGCCACATTGGAAACAGCCAAGCATGGTGACACATGCCTTTAATCCCAGAAAGCCAGCCTTTAATCCCAGGGAGTGGTAGTAGAAAGCAGAAAGATATATAAGGCATGAGGACCAGAAACTAGAAGCATTTGGCTGGTTAAGCATTTGGCTGGTTAAGCTTTCAGGCGTCTAGCAGCACAGCTGAGAGCCATTCGGATATGAGGACACAAAGGCTTCCAGTCTGAGGAAACAAGACCAGGTGAGAAACTGGTCAGGTGAGGTTAGCTGTGGCTTGTTCTACATCTGATCTACCAGCATTCACCCCAACAACTGGCGCCCAACGTTCATGGTATGAATTCATGAAAAAGCTGCTTGCCTGTGGTCTTGTGGGCCCCAGCTCAGGCCCAAGCTACACTCGGCCGGTAGGAGGATCCAGAGTTTGAAGCCGGCCTAGGAGGCTTGGGAGAAGCTTTGGCCCAGGCCAAACCACAAACAGTGGTGGGATCATGGAGGCAAAAGCTGCTGCTCCGAGTTGCAGGCTACTTCTCATCATGTTGGTGATTGTGGTGATGCTGCTACCTGGGACAAAGGGTTTACTGCTGCTGGTTCAGAGAAAAATTGCCCAGACCATCGTGTTACAAGAAAGCATCCTCAAAGGTCAGTTTGGAAAAGTTTGGCAAGACAAATGGTGGGGAGAAATTGCTGTGAAGATTTTCTCTTCTAGGGAAGAATGTTCATGGTTCCAAAAGACAGACATTTATCAGACTGTGATTACTCCAAACCACAAAGGAGGTTAAAAAAAAAAAAAAGTCTGCAGGGAACCATGACCACGCCTAACAGCGACTTTGAAATCTTCAAAAAGATGACAGGATCCACAACGATGATTCCACATGGACTATGATAAAGCCATTAAGCTGATTAACACCAAGGAAAGACTGACTTTGGAGTACAAACTGTTTATGACTTTTGAGATGACTAGCTGAGATAATCCAGCCTGACAGACTACTCGAGCAAGGACTTATGACAAGCCCTAAACTTTCCTATTATAAAGAGACTGGATAAATGACACAGGAATTGACAATTAACCTAAAATTTTTCTTTTCAAGATTCCCTAAAGATATCTTCACCCCTAGAAAGAAAAAATAAAAAGAGAAAATAGATATGAGATAGATCATCGAATCTACTCTGAGAAAAAAGGTAAAGAAATAATAGGATAAATAGGTAGATCACTGAATCTACACTGAAAAGAAAAGGGGGAAGATATAAAAATGACAAAAAGGTAGACTACTGAATCAATTATGAAAAGAAAAAAGAATATGGATATGATAAGATAAAAAGGGAGATTATGGAATCTACTTTTAAAGAGGAACTACTTGTTTTATAGGATAAGTAATGAAAATTTTTTGTCTGAGTTTGTCAAATGTTACTGGACTGGACATTGTTAATATATAATGGAGTTTTTATCTGAATCTGTCAAATGTTTATGGACTAGACATCATTAATGTAATCTTGATTGTGCATATTGTATATACTTATTGGATATAATTTTTCTTGTATTAGTTATAAGCTTTTTTAATTTTAGACAAAAAGAGAGGAAATGTGGTGGTATTGTGTTCCTCAAAATATTGTGTACCTTAATAAACTTATCTGGGGTCAGAGACAGAATAGCCACAATATTAAACATGAGGATAGGCAGTGGTAGCATATGCCTTTAATTCTAGCATTCCAGAGACAGAAATCCCTCTGAATCTCTGTGAGTTCAAGGCCACATTGGAAACGGCCAGGTGTGGTGACACACGCCTTTAATCCCAGTAAGCCAGCCTTTAATCCCAGGGAGTGGTGGTAGAGAGCAGAAAGGTATATAAGGCGTGAAGAAACTCGAGGCATTTGGCCTGGGTAGGCATTTGGCCTGGAGAAGAATTTGGGCTGGTTAAGCATTCAGGCTTCTAGCAGCAGTTCAGCTGAGAGTCATTCGGATATGAGGACATAGAGGCTTCCAGTCTGAGGAAGCAAGACCAGCTGAGGATCCAGCGAGGTGAGATAGCTGTGGCTTGTTTTATTTCTCTGATCTCAGATAAGTTTATTAAGGTACACAATATTTTGGAGAACACAATACCACCACACTCAGGTTTAATTTAATTAATAAGACCTTTTAAGATTCATGCTACACATGCATACTAACACAGAAACATACTTTGACCCTTGTTTCCTCTGACACTGTTTCAATGTTTACAATGCATATCAGCATGAAGCTTGGCATTGCTATCCCTTAAGGTATATAGGAGACTTGAAACATGCCTCTGTCGTTAAGGATACTTTCAGATGACCCAAATTTGGATACCAGCACCCACAACTGGGAGGCTCACAATTGCCTGTAACATTATTAGTATTTATTACTAAGTTTTATAGCTGTTAATGACAAAGTCCTAATAAATCTACTGAAAAACTATTAAAAAACAAAGATTTTAAATATTTCAACCTACAATATCATTAAATTTATCATGTTTTTTATTTTATTTTATTTTATTTTTGGGACATGGTCTTACCACACAGCCCTGGCTATCCTGGGACTCACTTTGTAAACCAGGCTGACCTTGAAATCTAGAGATCCATGTGCCTCAGCCTCCCAAATGTTAGGATTAAAGTCTTGCACCACCATGGCCAGCTAATATTTCTCAAACTTGCTTCTAGATACTTTAAGTCATAAATTACCACTAATGTACATTTTATAACAGGAGTGACTGTAGGACTCTCATTATTATAAAATTATTTCATTATTTGTTAGAGATAAGCAAATATACTAACATTTAAAATTAAAATGTTTTGTTTATCTTGAATGCAAATTGTGGAGACCCATGAAGGTTTCCTAGTGAGATCTGAGCTTAGTTTACCCAGCAGGGCTGCATTTTGAGGATTGCTTGACCATGTACATAGTTATTACATGATTGGAAGGGTCTATACTTGGCTAAGCAAGGGGGAGGTCTTTTGTTCCACCCCTTAGCATTCCTATGAAAAGCCCTTTAGAAGAGACAGAGGGACTGGTGGATAAGTATCCAGGCCCTCCCAAGGCTATCCTGTGTTTCTCTGTTTCTCTCCCCTCTATCCTTCTATCTAATGCCTCTTATCCCTCTCTCCTCAAGAGTACCCTGTCATAAAATGTGGGAGCCGACCTCCTAACTGGGCTCCCACATTAAATATAAGTATAATTAAACATAAAACATGGCACATGTGTTTTTGAATGCCCAACATTTATTAATTAATATTGCTAAACTATGATTTACTTAAGCATTATTATAAATTTGTGAAATGAAAATGACAGAAAAATATATGCTGGAATAAATTGGGAGTTTTACTAAAGTTATTTGGAATAAATTGGGAGTTCTACTAAAGATATTTATATTATTAAAGAATGTAATGGAGCCAACTGCAGTGGCACACGCCATTAAACCCAACACTGGGGAGGCAGAGGCAGTCAGGTTACTGTGAGTTCGAGGCTAGCCTGGTCTAAAGAGTGAGTTCCAGAACTATACAGTGAAATCCTGACTCGACAAACAAACAAACAAACAAGAAGGAAGTAATGGCATGGCTGTTGCATGCGTCTCCATAAAATAGGCACAAGATCTCTGCTGGAAATCTTGCCTGGTCATGGAAGACAGCCAGTTCAGGCTACATATCCTCTATTGCTAGGAATTTAGCTGGGGTCATCCTTGTAGATTCCTTGGAATTTCCCTTGCAACAGGTTTCTACCTGGCCAGGAAATGCCCTGTCTTTACAATTTTCTCTTTCAGTACTTGTTCCCCTCCATCACCCAAACCTAATCCCTCATGTTCCCATCCCCACCCGCACCAGCCCCAGTCCGCCCACGAAATCCTTTCTAGTTCCCCTTCCCAAGGACATTCGAGTATCTCTCCTTGAGCCCTCCTTGTTATTTAGCCACTCTGGGCCTGTGGGTTGTAGCATGCTACATAACCAACAGTCTGCCCTGCCTATGGGATATGCCGGGGTAAGAGATTGAGGGAGGAGCCAACCAATGACTAGTCCAGCCTGTGATCCACGTCACAAAAGTAAGCACACCTCTGACACTGCCTGGAGCACCAGCACCCAGACACTGGATGGCTCAGAGACCTAGGATAGAACCACATATGACTGGAGGAAAAGAGAAATGTCAGTATAATGATGCCTAACAACATTCTGCTATACTCATAGATTGGGGCCTAGCCCAATTGTCATCAGAGAGGCTTCAGGCAGCCACTGATGAAAACAGATGCAGAGACCCACAGCCAAATATTAGGCAGAGCTAGGGAATCCTGCCAAAGCGAGGGAGGAAGGATTGTAGGAGTTAGAGGGGTCAAGGACATCACAAGATAATCCACAGAAACCTGGACTCTCATAGGAGCTCACGGAATCTGAACGACAACCAAGGAGCCTGCATGAGACTGACCTAGGTCCTCTGCATGTATAATAAGACAGTCCTGAAGCTTGATGTTCTTGCGGGACTTCTAACAGTGGGAGCAGGGGCTGTCTCTAAATCTTTTGCTGGCTTTTGGAACCCTATTCCTCATATTGTGTTGCCTTTGCTAAGCCTTAATACAAGTAGGTGCTTAGTTTTACTGATATGCCATGTTTTTTATATCCATGCGAGGCCTGCCCTTTTCTAAATCCATGGGAGGAATGGATTGGGGTGGGGGCAGAGGGAGGGTTAGGGGAGGGGTCTGGAAGGGAGGAGGGAGGGGAAACTGCAGTCAGGATGTAAAATAAGTTAAAAAATTAAAAAAAAATTCTTCCTGGAAGGCTTGCTGTTTTCTGAAGGGAAATGGTGGAGCAGTGGAGCTGGGAGAGGGTGAGGGGGTGGGTGGGCAGGAACTTGGAGGAGGGAAGAGAGGGGATGTTGTGGTCAAGACATAATGGATGAGAGAAGAATAAATTAAAAAAAAACAAACAGCTGAGAGTTGGTGGCGAACGCTTTTAATCCCAGCAATCTGGAGGCAGAGTCAGGGGGATCTCTGTGAGTTCCAGGCCAGCCTGGTCTACATAGTGAGATCCAGGACAGGCACAAAAACTACACAGAGAAACCCTGTCTCAAAAAACCAAAAAACAAGCAAACAAACAAAGAGGTCATAGCTCTGCCCCAGGCTGCTTGCCTAGGTGGGCAGAAATCAATCACAAGCCTGCTTGGGGGCGCCAGGCAGTAGGGCACCATGATGGTGAGTGAGAACAGAGTGGAGAAATGTGTGTGTGTGTGTGTGTGTGTGTGTGTGTGTAAGACAGAGAGACAGAGACAGAGACACAGAGAGAGACAGAGACACAGAGAGAAAGAGAAACAGAGACAGAGGCAGAAAAATTAATGTGATTAATGAGAGGTAGATCTCAAGAGGCGAAGGTGGTGAGGAATGGACTGCTTGCCACCCGAGGGCCTTGGTGTCCTCTAGGGCTGGGCTGCTGCCAAGGGCCATGTCTGCCTCAGTGGCCCTGCCACAGCTGCAGTCTGTGTTAATGTCCGCCCCAAAAGCAGGGAGGATAGCAGTGCACAGACTAGTCCCCACCCCCCACTGGCTGTAGCACTAGGAAGAACTGGCCCTGCCCCTCACCAGTTGTAGCACTCGGGGGAGTGGGGCCTGCCCCTCCCCTGGGCAGCACAATAGAGCTAACCCTGTTAACCAGGCACAAGGGATCTGGCCTGTGGACTTGCATGAGAGATTTGGCCCCACCCCTCATCTGCCATATGGTGGAATGGGCAAGGGAGAGATGACCTCCCCACCCCCCCACCCCACCCCACCCCACCCCACCCCCTGCACCCCATGCTGCCAGAGGCCAGTGGGAGAGCTGGCTCTGAGGTCATGAGAGTGGGAGAATTGGCATTGCCCCTCAGCAGCAGCAGCAGCAGCACTTGGGAGAGCAAGCCCTGCACCTCACCTGGGCAGCACACTAGAGCTGACCCTGTTGGTGGGGACACAGGTGAGCAGCTCCTGTGGGTGTGAGAACAGGACAACTGCCCCCACCACCTCCCCTTATGTGCCATATCATAGCAAGGGTGAGGGAAGTACTCCCTCTCCACTACCCCTTGCCACCTGCTGTAGGCTGGTAGTCAGCTGGGGGAGGGGAGGCATGAGAAGAGAAGAACTGGCCCTGCCTCTCACCAAGTGCAGGTGATCTGCAGAGCAGGCTCTCACTTGGACAAAGCACTAGAGCTGGCCCTGGTGGTGTGAGTGTGGATGAGCCAGACCCAAGTGTGTGAGAACAGGAATACTGCCCCCTCTCCTTGTTTCCTCCCTCAATGTTTGAGCTAGCTGTGTTGGTGCTAGAGAGCTCACTAAGGTGCTGAAGATGAAGGAAAGGGGGTGAGCTGACCAGCCTAGCTACCACCCAGGCCTGGAACCAGGGCTATGAGTTGGCCCACCCCCACATCCACCTCATCTATGAACTGCTAGAGCATGTGAAGGGGCCTGGCCTGCAGATGCAAAGTTGCAGGATCTCCATGACACAAGGCAGCAAAAGGATATCCAACAAGAGTTACTTATTAAATGAATGGATTGAACATCTATTGCATGGATTGCCGTTTCGTCTGCTCAGTCTGAGGTTGCAGTTTCTGCTGCATGTGAATCCAAGGGAGAACACTAGCACATGGTGGACAAAGAAAAGTTTAACTCAACAGACAGCAAAGGCAGTTGAATTGAAAGACTCGAAGTATGCTCACTACCCCAGGCTCAGGACAGCTTCCCAGATAAAGTAGAGTTTAGTTTGTGTGTGCTCCAAAATCTTTTCATTTTGACGTGTCCTCCACCACAGATTTTTACTAGTGAATCTCAGGGTGTAGGGTAAAGATAAAGTGCCGGTAAAATTATTTACTGGCCATAATAATGTCTTTTACAGTATTTAGAAAAACTACACATTTCCTTCATACAATGTCTATAGAATGACGTTCAAGCTTTCTAGAAATCATACATTATGAAATGTCATGGTGATTACTCATGCATCTTTTGAAGAACTTTCTCTTTGAAAGAGCTATCATTTTTCTTTCAGTACTACAATTTTAAAAACTAAATATAACCACATATCATTCTGAGGTATTAATTAAATTAAAAGTCTCAACATTCTGCAGTCAATAAGCACTTAATTAATCAAGTAAATTTCTGTGCTCAGCAGCACTGTGCTCACTATACACTTAGAGAAACAAATATAATCATGTGTCATGATGTCAGATGTTCTGAAAGTAATAATCCAGTGTTTTATTGCAGGAGTTATCAGGTTAGATTCTGAAAAGAAAGAACAAGAACACACAAAATGCAAATTCTGATAAACATTTAATGAAGAGTCTAATTAGAAAGAATTTAGAGGCTTCAATTAAACATCAAAAGCAAATAAACCAAAAAGAAAAAAAAAAAAAGATAATACAGAATGGCCAGGCAAGGAACAGTGACAGGATTTTGTCCTCTAACCTAGAGGAACAAGAAAAGCGATGATTTTTTTTTAATGTAAAATGGATAGTAGTATAGAAATTTCACCTGAAAGAACTTAGTTCTTTTTAGGAGCAACAGTCAACTCTCAGTGTGGCAGGGAGGGAGCCAATTTAATATTATAATTGATCTTTCCTGGAAATTATATATTCTAAAATGTAATAGTTTCAGTGAAATTTGTGTCAAAAATTTCAGGATTAGGAAGGGAAAGATAAATTTCAATACAAGCCAGTCATGGTATGTATGTTTGATACTCCAGAACTTGGGAGACTGAGGCACGAGGGAAAAAAGTTCAAGGTTATCCAGGTCTACACAAAAAGATCCACTGACAAAAAACTTCAGCATAAAAATATTGTTAATGTTAATACATAAAATAAAATCCTATGGTGTAGTTTATACCTCAAAGGTATTTTACCATCACCTTTGAATTTCTTGCTGTAGCCTGTCTTCGGCCAAACCTTCCCAGTGCTTGGAGACAGTGACTCTTGGTTCTGTCTTTTTCAGACTCTGGTAATAGCAGGATAGAGAATGTTGAGAAATTTGGTTTGGAATGGCAAGCCAAAGTCATCGACCCAAAATGGCAGTTCACACAATGGTTGTCCAAAGTACAAAGTAGAGGCTTCAGTCTGAATTTTTCTAGTAACAACTCATACAGCCCCAGGGCAAATGTTTAATCTCCTAGTATCTAGTTACTCTGCTCACAAAAGCAGGCACCATTAACTATTATTATTAACTATTAATTATCTTATGAATCATATGAGAAAACAGTGAGAGAAAACATATACACATAATATCTACATATATATCACACATCAGAATTTAATTAGTGCCGCTGTTTAAACAATGATGTGGCATCACTAATGGAGCTCCCAGGAATAGGTACCCAAAGTACTAACCATCCCATTTACAACTTCTATACGCCTATCTAACAAACCATCTTTGTTATTGATTCTACAGTACCTATTAGCTACTTAGGTCTAATATAATTAAATTCACTAAATAAAGTATACATTCATATACAAATTTAAACCTGTTCTTAGGAATGGTTAAACAAAACCCATGTAAAACATTTATTCAAATTATTGATATATGCATTCAAAATATTTTTTTAAATTTACACCAAAGAACAATCATACCAATTAGAAATTCCATGTGGAAATCATTTAAGGAATAAAAAATTGTAAGTATTTTTTATTTAGGTATATGTATATATGTATATGAGTGTATGCCACCAGTATATGGGTATCCCATGTAATCAGAAGAGAATATCAGATCTCTTTATAGATGGAGTTACAGTTAGCTATAAGCTTTGGAATGGGTCCTGGAAACCCAAACTGTGTCCTCTGGAAAAACAACAAGTACTCCTAAGATCTGAGCCATGCTTCCAGGCCCAAGGAACAAATTTTATTTCATATTTCTTATATGTACCAACACAGAAAGTGTGTTCTATTTAAGATTCTCTATGCATACATTACTACATCCATTTATTCATTTCTTAAATATGTATTGAGAGCCTACTATAAAGAAAAGTGTTGGTAGCGTCAATGAAAAAGTATCTACGATTATGAAAATAAATATGTACAAACAAAATGTAAAGGTGATTATGAAAATGTATTAAACACACAATAGTCTATTTGTACATATGACAAACTTGCCTGTGGTGAGAAATTCTCCATAGAAGAGATAGGAGTAAAACTTCATGAAGAATGGGTGACTTTTAAAGTAGTAAGTTCCTCTGAGTTTAGGAAACACAGTATTTATATAAAATGTTCTTTATCTAGAGATGCCACTCAGTAATTCAGAAATTTCATAGCATTTGCAAGGCCCACATTCAATCACCAACACTGTCAAAGAAAGAAAGAAAGAAAGAAAGAAAGAAAGAAAGAAAGAAAGAAAGAAAGAAGGAAGGAAGGAAGGAAGGAAGGAAGGAAGGAAGGAGGGAAGGAGGAAAGAAGAGAGGAAAGGAGGAGAGAAAGAGAATTTTTTTTTTTTTTTTTTTTTTTTTTTTTTTTTAAATTTAATAATATTTGATCTCAAGTTCATAGGAAAAATGATCAAATTGTAAAACAAGATAAAGCTTTGAAATAATATGTATGGGCTCTGTTAAAACTTTCTTCTTTCATCAATATATATTCATTTCCTCATTTAAATGTAAAATATTATAATTTCTCTCTTTAAATTTAAGAGCAAAAACATATATGAATAACAAAGATATAAAATATTGAAATGAATTAAATACAGGGTTTAGGGACTAAGAACATGATGTAACTCCTACCGATACCATGTCAACAACTGCATGTCCAGCTATTTACCAAGTCTCACCCTGACTTGGGTATTATTAACTTGCCTTTCAAAATTAAATAAATGATAAAACAAGGAGATGTGTCTTGCTGCTGGTAAGGATCAAGGAGTTCGAGTGCAAACCCACTGGCTCAAGAGTTCTGCTATTGCACACTATACTCTGCCTTCCCACAGCAAAGTTAAATATATTTACATTTAAGTCAAAACTTTCGATAAATGTAATGGGCTAGTGAAGGTCATTACACCAAGAATATGCAGCTTAATATGTGAACATCAGGCTTCAAGATCAAACCCTGCATCTAATTTTCTCACCAAGGACTCATCTTTCAAATTTATTCTTGTGCTTTGGACAACTATGTTTGTATCATGACTAAAGATAGAAACAGATTGGAAACATGCAAATAAATGTCTTGCACTGTGGCATTTACTTGAGTTTGTTTTCTCACCCAGTTCTGTTTTTATCCTTGAGTTGCTTTAAGGTTCTCTTGACAGCCCCTGTTGATACCTGGTCTAAAGTGATGCAGTGGACACACTCTTTCCCTCATGTCCACCTTTAGCATCACTGTGTAGAAGCCTTAGGCCTGGATGCTTATGTCTACCCATTCATATTCCTGGAAGTTTGTTGATTTTCTTCAATCTTCATATTTATTCCTTTACTGAAAATACTTCCAAAGATTGTGTGCTGTCAAATAACTTTTTCATGAAACATCAGTCATATCACTTTTATTAACACAAAGTAATTTCTATCTTTGCATCATGGATGTTTTGACTGACAAAACATGGTAACTTGAATGGCCTCCAATCCCCTGCTTATAACTTGAAAATCACCTCTACTCATCTGTGACTCTGTTCCTTCACAAATATCTCTCTCCTTAAAAACAGATGTTTTTTCAGTACCCCATGCTCTGGTTTCATCACCTGACCATCCCCTTTCCTTTCAATTTAAGTGGCACTTGCTCAAGGACATGATGACACCCAAATCTCAATAAGATTAAATTTCACTATTAATTCTTTACACAGCATCTTGTCTTTGGCACTCATATCACACATCCCAGTCATAACGATTTAGTATTATATGCTTGATTTATTTCTCTGTGGCCTGTTAGATTAAGGAAGACAGACGCTGCATCTGTGTTATGCATGCAGAATACTTAATATTTACTCTCATATAAAATTTTATTAAGTAGATGGGTGTATTTATGAATAAATATACCTAATAAATTTGAATAATTATAAAACATTTCCAATTATGAAAGGCTAAAAGTCACTTTAATGTTTCCATTGCCTGGTTTACTTCTTTTTATTCTGTTACTAAGAAATTGTTATTTCTAGCTTACAAACATAACTACATAAGTACCGTAGCCTTTAAAAAAATGTATCAAGCCCCTGTCCTATGGAACAAATATTTAATGAAGCCAATCCCTCTATTCACTTGTGACCAGGTCTTCATCCTATGCCTTAATCTAGCTAATGCAAATTCAGTTGTACTCATTCTAGACCTCACACTGATTCCAACCTGTTTGGTTATCTCACTAACTATAACCATGCTTCCCAACCTCACAAACTTAAGGAATTACTCAAAACACACAAATAAAACTGTTACCTTCATGTTCCAGGGATTCTTTTCAATTAGACAGGTCTATAACCTCTATTTTCTTTTGTTATGGAGTATAAATTTCTTTCCTTTTTTATAGTTACTTTCTTAATGAAAAAGGAATGCAGTATAATAAGAACACATAGTCCTTTAACAAATCCCTGGGTGATGTTCATTCACACAGTTTGAGTCATTTCTATTATATGTCTGGATATGACATCAAGGCAAATGCACAACTGTCATGACAAGAAAAATGGAAAATTGTTTATATTTGCATTCCAATTTAAAATAATTTTGAAAAGTTAGGAGATTATTTTTGTAAAAGCATCAGTTTAGAACAATATTTTTATAATACAAATAGATAAAGAATTATATAGCACATAAAATTGTATATTACAAATGCATACTTTCTGGAAGAATGCATGCAACTAGACAATTTTCTTTAGTAGTTGTTTTCATTATAAACCACAGGATGCCAACTGAATAACAATTTCATCAACATTATGTGAGATGTTCAATTTAAAATATTTAATTACATTTATATTTAAGCCTGAACAACATATGATTATTATCTCCCTAATTACTTTTTAACATGATTCTCCTGCAGACATCAAGGTCTTCATGCTTCCACCTCATTAGCCTGATGGCTCTTGACTACACTACAAATTGAAGACAAGAGTTCTTGATTGTTGTAAACTTCTGATACAAACTTTTAAAAGACTTAAAAAACTGACAGCTATAATTTCATAAACTACAACAATCAAGATCATGTATTATGTCAAACATAAGATACAATCATACATCATATAGTTTAATATAATCATTTTGCATACCATAATTGCAAGAGCAGGCTCTGTACTTAAAGACAACTGACTCTATATCTGACTTCATTTTGGCAGGTACTTGCTCATAGGAAAGTATCAGTTACTGTAGATATACTCCTGGAAAAAGGAAATAGCAACACAACCCCATGGTTTCTAGGAAAGATTAAGAATGAAGTTAAGTAAGACCACTACTTAATGAAAGATGTCTGCTTGCTTGTTTGAATCCATTCATAGTGTTGTCCTGAAGTATTCCAATTCACCCTGGAAACAATCAAAATATATGAACTTTCTACATTCCATCTCATTTTCTAGTTACTTTTTTATGATAAAAATAATTCAGAAAAAAGAGAAAGGAAGGGAGAGAGGGAAGGAGGGAGGGAGGAAGGGAGGGAAGGAGGGAGGATAAAAAATAAAAATAAATTAACCTGACACTTTTTTATTTTATAATTTTATTTAATTGTACATATCAGCCACGGATTCCCCTGTCCTCCCTCCTCCCCCTCGCCCCCACTCTCCCCCTAGCCCATTCCCATCTCCTCCAGGGCAAGGACTCCCCTGGGGATTCAGCTCAACCTGGTAGATTCAGTCCAGGCAAGTCCAGTCCCCTCCTCCCAGGCTGAGCAAAGTGTCCCTGCATAGGCCCCAGGTTCCAAACAGCCAGCTCATGCATTAAGGACAGGTCCTGGTCCCACTGCCTGGATGCCTCCCAAATAGTCCAAGCTAATCAACTGTCTCACTTATCCAGAGGGCCTGATCCAGTTGGGGGCTTCTCAGCTATTGGTTCATAGCTCATGACTCTACTCCCCTTAAAGAAAATATAAGGGGGAAAAAAAGAAAGAAAGAAAATAGAAGAAACTGTAACAAAGAGAAATATGAGACATTTTACTATATTCTCAAAGTTTATTTTAACAGCACAAAAAGTTCTTTTAAAACTAGAAAGAAGTTAGTGGAATATTTATATTTATTCTTGGTGTAAGATAGTCATATGATCTGACATTCTAACATTGATGTAGAAATGTAAAATTTTTAGGGAACCTTCACATTTAAAAGTTCATGATTACATGAAATACTATAGATTAATTTAGATAAGACAAGTTTTCATTATAAAATAATAATTACTTCAATCAAAGCTAGGATGATAATGAAGCCTTAGCCAAGAAATCAAGTTACGCCAGTAAATTTGAAGTGTAAATAATAACATCTTGAACAATAGAATAGCCGGTATGATGGTATGTACCTGTAATTCCAGCAAGTGAGAGACAGATGCTAGAGGGTTGTTGCAAGTTCAAGGCCAGCCTGGATTACACATTGAGTTTCATGCCAGCCAAAGCTATACAGTGAGATCTTTTCTCATAACCATAGCAAAATATTGAAACCCCTAGTTTTTACACAGCTTGCAAAATTTGACTTAAAAATAATTGCTTAAAGACTCTGGTTCTTATGAAGAAGGGAGGGAGGAAGGGGGGAGAGAGAGTGAGAGAGACAGAGATAGAGAGAGAGAGAGAGAATGAGAGAGAGAGAGAGAGATTCCATGGGTTTGCCTATTGCCTGGTCTTATAAAAGTCTTAGTTGAGGTCCTTCCTCTCTAGTTTGTGTCAAGTTGACATAAAACTAGCCAGTACAACTGACCACTTGTCAGCTTGACACAAAAACACATCATTTCTCAACTAGAACCTGTCCATTCTCATTTATCCCCCAAGGTGGTATGTTAATATTGATATCATAGTATAAAATATAAATAATTTTAAAACTCTCACATCTTTACAAATTCAAACACATTAAAACTTCAGTCTCTTAAACAATATCCAATCTCTTTAAAAATCCAAAATCTCTTCTAAAATTCTTTCAGCTATAGACTCCTGTAAAAATCAAAATTATCTTAAATATTTTCTTTAAGATGGAAGAACCAGGGTGCAGTCACAGTATAAACAAAGCAAAATCCAACTCCTACAGTGTAAATAACTCAGTGTTCAATTGTCTAAGATTAACCCATGATCTTCTGGGTTCTTCCAAAGGGCTTGGATCACTTATCTAGCTCATGCTCTCTTCAGCACACACTCTGGTTCCTATAAGGGAGAGAGGAAGAAAGAGGGAGAGAGAGAGAACCTCTGTTGTATAATGTATTCAAGAAAGAGCAATTCAAAAAGATAAATCTAGAAGCCAGAAACCGGTATTTCATGAATGGAGACAAGTGCTTTTGGGTCCCTTTTCCTCCTACTGTATTGCCTCATCCAACCTAAATAGGAGGGAAGTGTCTAGTCTTATTGCAACTTGATATGCCATGTTTGGTTGATGTCCCTGAGAGGCCCAACCCTTTCAAAAGGGAAATTGAGGAGGAGTCCATGGGGAGCAGGTAGAGGGAAGGGAGTAAGAGGAGAAGAGGAAAGGCAACTGCGGTCCAGATATAATACAGGAGAGAATAAATTTTAAAAAAAATTAGAAAGATGGCAATAATGGAAAGGATCATTCCAGTTCTGTAGACTATAGAGCCATCAGCTTGTGGCATCTTCCCAGCAGCTGTGTGGAAGAGCATATAAGCCCAAGAAGCTCATCATAGGGATTGTTGCCAGAGCCATCCCACTAGCTGTGTTTGATGGATCAAAAGCAGCAAGCCATAAATATAACAGTAAGCTGTGAAAACCAATAGCATAAATTAGAATATGCTTTGCCACCCATCAACTCTTCCCCATAATGGTATTCTGGCATCTTTGTAAGTGATCTATGATCTAACATCGGTGCGTTTAGTGTTCAGTAAAATACAGTGGAAGCAGTCCAGAATATAGAGTCAGAGTAATCTAGGCTTAATTCTCTTACAATTTATGTGCCACTAAAAAGTCTGTGTATGCATACTTGAGAAAGTTGCTTAACCTTTATTAGACTTGCTTCTTAACTGTAAAATGGAATGAGCTACATGCCGCTTATATGGGAATTTAATTGAGGTTTTTTTCAAAGGAAATGTACACTTCCAAAATTATGAAGTATTTTTCTGTAACACAGACTGAGATAGTCCACATACAAGCAAACGTGTGAGCAACGGTTACTATTCCCTACCTTACAACAATCCTCCAATTTAAACCATAACTTTCTGGAGCCTAGGTTACAGAAAAAGAACATTTACAAAAATCACAATCTGTTCTCCATATTGGTTTAAATTACCCCAAGGACAAAGATCAATGAATTGACAATCCAAACCAATTAGTTACCTTATGTTTCATGATCACAATTGTCACACTCTCTAATTTCTGTTAAAAAGAAAGCTAGAAAACAATGTTGGATCAGCATAAACACTAGGAGAAAATTATGGCGGTATGCTTTCTTTAAATAGAATGAGACAGACTGCACAGGAAGATACTGGAGACAAAAAGCACCTAAATACTATTGCTGATGGTGCCAAAAGGAAGTGCAAACGTCTTTAAAAGTACTTGTTATCTATAATGCAAAGAAGTTCATGCACATACAGTATACACTCCTGGGAGTGATAATACTTCCCCCAATAACCATGGATTATCTAACAGAAGTCCCAGTAACAGGTCTGAGAAAAGCTCTTTCAAGCTGTTGATCAGGAATGTCCAAGAGACTCCCAAACCAATATAGGCTACTGTTGTTATACAGAGTTGAATGGAAGTCTATATTGCTGAAGATACCACCTACCTTTGATACATGCTTTAGAGAATCTGAGTTAGAACTGACACAAAACTCTCCTCTCTGGTGACTAAGTTTCATAGTACCATAATGTGATATGCAAGCTACCAAGGGAGAAAAGCAATTGATAATCCCACCCAGCTGTGAAGCCTATGAACCACAGAAATAACCATTAATGCAAAATATCTGTAAAGATGTAATATTGGCACTTGTATCTTGGAAGTAAGCAATAGCTATCAAGTTGGACTCAGGGACCACCTAACAGAAAGGAATCTGTAAAACTAGCCAACTACATGTGGCTAGTGAGGTCATGGATTTTAGAAAAGAATCTATTACTACCATTTTCCTAAAGCAGTTTAATTCCCCAACTGCATTCTAAATATTCATCATTGTACTCACAGACAACCATAGCCCCTATTCTTCACCAAAGAAGCTTGTCTTTCAGCAGATGAGGATCATTAGAGAAAGCCACAACTGATTAAAAAAATACAACCCCAACTGATATGTCTAAAACACAACCTCCATACCTAAGGATTAAGGAACATAGTAATTGTACAAGAGGGGGTAGGAATATTATAAGAGCCAGAGTATCATAAACTCTGCTGTAAGACTGTGTCTTCTAGTCATGACAGGGATGCAATATTCACAAAATCTCAAAAACATGGCTACCTAAAGAATACCTGAACAATGACAACACGAGTAGACATACTAACATGAAAGGAAATGTCTCACAGGGCCCCACCCTATATGGAAGAGCTACAAGTAAATAAGGTCTGCTGAAAGAGGGGGAGATGTTCTCCTGACAGATAAGCCCTGACTGATTATCCAGTGCCAAGTGGTCAGTTCTAGAAGTAAGCACATGGGGAGTGAATGAAGTTCTGAGGGAATGTGTTTTATTGACATGGGCACAGTCATGTTAAGGACCTTAATATCATAGATCCATGGAAATTGGCAAACAATTCCCTGGGCCAGATAAAGAATACCTGCCTAGCATTCAAAAGACCCTGGGGACAAAAGCAAAAACAATAGCAATAATTCATCTCTTTAATTTTTAAAATATATAATCAGCAAAAGCTCCACCTCTATCCTGCATGAGTCTTCTCTAGGAATAATCACAATTGTTGAGTTGACATATGTAGTTTCAGTAGACTTACATTGTATTATACATGTAGGTTTCTAGGCAGTTTGTATGTGCAATAGTTTATTATTCAGTACAGGTAATTCTCCATATAGTTTGCAATTTAGTCACTGTTATATTTAGAAATTCAGAAAAGTTAACTCTGTATAAGATACATTCTGTGAATAAACTCCAATTTAGTCATGTATTTCTCTATTTTGTGGTTATTAATGGCATTACAATTAACATCCTCACACACAAATTGCCACAGCTCCTCAGAAATAAGAGAAGGAATTTCTGTCTTCAATTTTATCTGTACATACACAATTTCATCTCCAAAATGGTTACACCACTTTATACACTAATTCTAGTCAAACAAAATCCTGTTGATATTTAATCTTAGTAGTGTTTGATGTCCTTTATTGTCCGTTTTGAAGTACATTTAGTGTTCTCTGGAAGTTTCTTCTGTGTGTATGTGCTAAAATATCTACACCATAAAAATTTGCTATTGTTATTTGTGCAATCTAGTATAAGTGCATTCATGATGATGTGCAATCACCACCATAATCTATATCCAACTTTTTCATCTTCTAACAGCAAGATTGTAACCATCAAACAGTAACTCTACTACCTCTGTGTATTGGTTACTGTCATCTTAATTCCTGTCTCTATGAAATTGACTTGTATACATCATTTAGGTGAAAGAGCATAATTGTTACCCTTTGTGTCTTACCTCTCTTTGAAAAATAACTTCAAGTGTAACAGCATACATCAGGGTTAACTTACTTCTTAAGGCTATTATTCTCTTATATACATACATCATATTTCTGCATATACTCATTGGCCAATGGACAAATAGGTTTTCGGTTTGAGAATTGTTGTCATCTATAGTCATTAAGAGTATTTGGATCCTTGTTTACTTCTTTCAAACTTATGTACTGACATAATGTTTTGAGATGGTATGGCAATGCCTTATTCGATTGTTAAGGAGCTGCCCACAGTTATCTATAGTAGTTGTTTTATTTTATATTCCCATGATGCTTCTGTTCAAATCTCTTCACATCTTTGGTGACTGGTTTAACATCAGCTTGACATAAACTAGAGTCATCAAAGAAAGGCAGCCTTGACGAAGATAATTTCTCCATAAAAACAGGCTGTAGGTAAGCCTTTAGGACATTTCTTATTTAGTAATTCATGGGGGAGATCCCCAGCTTACTATGGGTGAAACCACCCCTAAAGAGGTAGTCCTGAGTTCTATAAGAAAACAAACTGAACAAGCCATGAGAAGCAATCCAGAAATCAGTACTCCTCCATGTCCTCTGTATCAACTCCTGCTTCCAGGTTCCTGCCCTCACTGCTTTTGATGGCGAACTGCAAGTGAAATGAATCCTTTCTTCCCCAAGCTACTTCTTGGTCACAGTGTTTCATCCACAGCAATAGTAACCCTAAGACAAGTTTGAACCAGGAGAGTGGGGTATTCCTGTGACAGAATTGATCATGTTGATTTTGGGGGAGGATTGTGGAAAGACTTTGGAACTTTGGGCTAGAAAAGTCACTGAGTATTGAGAGCTCATTAAGCTGTTCTGTAGGAGCTGGGAAAATAAGAATGTTGAGAACAGTGCAGATGATTGAGTCGGGCTTGTCAACTTTCACATTGAAACAAGAACTCATCAGGTCTTTTGTGTAAAAAAGCTGTGGTATCTGGTTAGCTGGAGTAGAAAATTTCATTGTGCTTATTAACAAGACCAGAACCACTAAATTAAAATATTTAGTTTCTGGGACAATAGACGGTGGTGAGCTGTGTTTGAAGAGTTAAGTTATGATTAAGAAGGGACTGGCATCATTGAGGGTAAATCTTCTGTTGAGTGTTTCCTCAAGGTCAGGACACAGAAACTGTGTTCCAGAAGTGGCCAAGGCTGTACCTTATGCTGTCAGCCAAACTTAGTACTGTAAAAGTCACCCAGGTAGTACTGATTTTGAAGTCATGAAGGGTTCGTGAAGAGAGAAGAGACTGAGGCTAGGCACTGTGTTGTAAGACTGAGGTCCCTGAAAACAGGCCAAGAGAGACTACTGGTCAGTGTACAGCCCAGTTGCAGCAGTTTGGGAAATTGCCAAACCATGGAATGACCACTAAGAACAGAAGCAGGTGTAGCTTAAGTTTTCCTGCCTGGCCCACAGTCAGGATAAATCTCTCTCACCTGCCAGTCCCACAGCCGCTCAGACCCAACCAAGTAAACACAGAGACTTAAATTGCTTACATACTGTATGGCCGTGGCAGGCTTCTTGCTAACTGTTCTTATATCTTAAATTAATCCATTTCTATAAATCTATACCTTGCCACGTGGCTCGTGGCTTACCGGCATCTTTTCATGCTGCTTGTCCTGGTGGCGGCTGGCAGTGAATCCCTCTGCCTTCCTGTTCTTTTTATTCTCTCTGTTAGTCCCGCCTACATTTCCTGCCTAGCCACAGGCCAATCAGTGTTTTATTAGCAACACATTTGCCATACAGAACATTCCACAGCAGAAGTAGGTGGAGCCAGCCAAAGCCTAGGAGACAAGCTGTGTATGCTGAAGAAAGCAGAGCCAGATAAGTGACCCAAGCCCTTTGGTAAAGCCCAGAAGATCATGAGTGAATCCTAGACAATTGAACACTGAGTTATTTACACTGTAGGAGTTGGATTTTGCTTTGTTCATATTGTGACTGCACCCTGGTTCTTCCATCTTAAAGAAAATATTTAAGTTAATTTTGATTTTTACAGGAGTCCACAGCTGAAAAAATTTTAAAAGACATTTTGGATTTTTAAAGAGGTTGGATATTAAGAGATTGAAGTTTTAATGTGTTTGAATTTGTAAAAATGTGAGACTTTTAAAGTTTTTTACATTTTATACTGTGATATCAATATTAACATACCACCTTGGGGGATAAATGAGAATGGACAGGTTCCAGATGAGAAATGATGTGTTTTTGTGTCAAGTTGACAAGGGGTCAGTTGTACTGGCTAGTTTTATGTCAACTTGACACAAGCTAGAGAGAAAGGAACCTCAACTAAGACTTTGTCTCCATAAGACCAGGCTATAGGCAAGCCCATGTACTCTCTCCCTCCCTCCCTTCCTTTCTTCTTCTTCTTCTTCTTCTTCTTCTTCTTCTTCTTCTTCTTCTTTCTCTCTCTCTCTCTCTCTCTCTCTCTCTCTCTCTCTCTCTCTCTCTGTCATTTTGGGTAATTTATTCACAGTTCTAGTGTAGTCACTGGATTTAATAGGACACAGGGGTAAAATAACTATCTGGCTCAGAAAACTAAACATTCATTTAAAGGAATACAAAGTCAAAACAGAGCAATGATTATTATAACCCCGTGTCCAGTCCCACAGAAATATAATATAAACAAATATCAAAATGTTATTAATGGAAAAACACATCCAACCAAAGTACTTCCAAAAGTTTAACGGATTATTTTCTACACCTGCTCTGGAAACTAGCACAGAAAACAAGAAAATGTGAGAATTTCCTAGGATATATTCATCAGCTTTGTATTATGTGATTTTTTTTTGTAACACATTACAAATAAAACGAGTGTGGACTTACAATTCTTACAGCAACACTTATTAGTCTTGCTTTACTATGGACATTTCTATTCGAAGCCAATGTCTGTTTTATTTATTAGTGAACTGAGGAATTGGGAAAAGTCCAACCCATTGTGGGTGAGGCCAACTCTATGCTGGTGGTTCTGAGTCACTTTTTTTTTTTAAATTTTCCTATGTAGTATGTTTTAATGAATGTTTAATCTTCGTAGTATACACCAATATTTTGAAATGAATTGTGATCTTATAAGAATTTTATACATAGTTCAAAATATTTTCATTCAAAAGAGCTTCTTTTGCAGCTCAGCCAAATTTTACTTTCAGGACAATCTATTCTATATTTAACTACAATAGAAGGTGTTTTATGATTTTATATAGTTTTAATAATGAATGTATAATTATTATAATTACATGTTAGGCACATGCACATAAAGGCATTAGCATTAGGACCATGTTTTCATAGAAATGAAGTTATAAAAAGTTATAACCAAGTACCATGTGACAAATTCCCATGAATAACAACTTGAAGTCGATAGTACCATTTATTACACCTCTAAGTTTTGTTGACTGGATTCCAGACAACTGTAGTAATCAAAGCAACGAAAATACCAATGGTGAAAATATAAACAATGAAATAGTCTTTCACTAAAAAAAAATCACTGACAACATTAAAGTATTACAAACAATAGCACCAGTAGAATTACATAAAAAATGGCAAAATACCAGTTATGGACATAGCTGAGTTCTTTAAGAAAACAGGCTTTGCAAGCCATGAGAAACAAGCAAGCATCAGTCCTCTGTGATCACTGCATCAGCTGCTGCCTCCAGGATCCTGCCCTGTGTGAGTTCCTGCCCTCACTGCTTTTGATGATGAACTACTATATGAAACTGTGAGTGAAATAAATCTTTTTCTCTCCAAGTTGCTTGTGGTCATGATGTTTCACCACAGCAATAGTCATCCAAAACTAAGAGAACAACTGACCCAACACTTGATAATTTGCTTGGTTTTGTTTCAAATAGCTAAACTGATGTACATTGTAGTTTTGATAAACATTTTCTAATAATTAATGATGTTCAGTAATTTTTGTGTGCTTACACATTCATTCATAATTATTTTTTAAAGAAATGATTATTCTAATTTTTTATCCATTTTTAATTGGCTTTTATTATTATGACTCTACAGAAACTAGTGTATTGTGATCTTTTGTCTGGCTGTTGATGATGTTGGAATTCTTCCTGCATATTTACTAGATAGTCAGGTGTTCTTGTCAATGGATTGTACCATATGACATTTTGTACTGGATTACGCAAGTACTTCTATGCTATTTTGTATTATAACTGAAAATTTTAGGTCTTCAAGGCCATGATTTAGTATTGATAACTTATTATCTTTCTAAACCACAGAAAATTTAAATTCTAATATAATCAATATTATCGTTCTATTTTGCAGAGTCAGTACTTTAGGTATCTTATATCTTACAGATAATGGACAATATAGTATCACAATATTTTCTTTCTCAAAATGTTTACAATGTTCAGTTTGTATATTCAAATATATTTAACATTATTTTCTGCATCAGGTGAGCTATAATCCATTTCTATGTGGATAACAAACCAGTTTCATTCTTTTTAAAGAATTACTTATAGGACTACTTTATAATTCTACTTGTTTTATATGCTAAATCTCTACATAAAGTAGTCTACCGTTGGTATATTTATTTAAATCCACTGTTTTGTTTTCAGTCATATGCAACTATGAATAATAAAATGACTGCTATCATTTCATAAATTATAACAGCTTTCAGGGTAATTTATTAGTTGTTCAATTTTTTCAGTGTCACTTTGATATTTCGTAAGTATATTTTTATTTTTGTGGACAAATGCCATTTTCTATCATTGAAAGAGCCTGGCTTCATATCAGTCTCATTAAGATATATAGAGTAGTGCAAAAGAGATGATCACCATAAAGTCTGCAAGATGGTAGGTCTGTGTGGAAAAAATAAAATGATTACCATTCCAAATTTTATGAAGTTTTTACAAGTTACTTCTGAGTATCATATGATTATTAGGAATTTAATGTTTTTCTTATTCTTATAATTTTTCCAATCCAAACAATACAATTAACTTTTAGCTATGAATATTATATTCTCTCAAACTTTTTAGATACTTTATTGGGTAATTAACTATAACAGTGTCCCCTTTTTATTGCTTGGCTAGATATTTAGCAATATATATATATATATATATATATATATATATATATATATATATAGAGAGAGAGAGAGAGAGAGAGAGAGATCTGTTCTAATATAAATAATGGTACTTATGATTTCTTCAGAATTGTCCTTCTATGTGTAATGTAATACAAAACAGTGGTATTAGGAATTTTTGATATATGTTACAAAATAAAAAAAAATATTTCTAGCATTTATCCATTAAGTCTGAGATATGGAGAGAGAAACAAAGAGAATAAACAGAAAGATGAGATTTAGCCAACAACCTAAGGAGGTTAAGCACTGATCATAGTTTACAAAATGCTTTGCTCTAGATTTTCTCAGTCATCAATGAGTTTGAAATTCTCAACTGTGTTTCCACAATGATGTAATGTTTTCATGTAAGTTTTTTCTTGATATGGGGTGAGGTAGACTTGGTAGAAACACCTCGTGTATATGTATAAAAATTTCACATAACAGTAAAAATATTTAAGAAAGTATTTTCATTAATGAATGTTTGTTTTCAAGTAAATCTAATGTTTTTAATTTTCTGACTCATCCCTGAATTCCACTGTGAAAAAAATGTACAATTTTTTTTTGCATTGTATACAGATAAGTATTCTTGAAATTTTCCTTCTCATATTTTGTTCATCTACAGTGTTACAGTACATTTAGTAAGGGCACTTTATTATCTAGAGAGCTTACAAAAGGTTAAAGTTCATAAGTTCATGAATATGAACTTTTCTGTAGAAACAAAATTTGAAATTTTGCAAAGGAAAACTTTAAGCACCTCAGAAATAAATTTGTCCACTCTAATAGGTTTAAAGTGTTTTTTAGATTTAGCTTATATTTTTTCCAATTTGAACAAATTTTATTTAAGAATAAATCAACATTTTTTTCCTTTTATTGAAAATAGATTTATTTTCTCAAGTGATATATCCTGATTATGGTTTTCCTCCATCTACTTCTTCCAGTTCCTCCCCACTCACTTTCCATCTGGATTCATGCCCTTTCTGTGTCTTATCAGAAAACAAACAGTCTTCTATGAAACAAAATTAAATAATATAATTAAATAAACAAAACTAACACATCAGGATTGGACAAAACAAACAGAAGGAAAGGAGCCCAAGAGAAGGCACTAACTAGAAACAGAGACCCACTCATTCACACATTCAGGAATCCCATGAAAATATCAAATTGGAAGCCATATTATACATGCAAAAGACCTGTAGAGTAAAAAGAGAGAAGAAAAAATTAAATAAAATAAAAATTAAAGATATTAAGATTAAAATAATCCTTTTTTAAAAAGGAAGAACCCTGATGAAGAACCTTCAAAGATGCTGTTGAGTTCATTTTTCTGTTGGATTTGTACTGCTAGGCATGCAGTCTACTCTTAAGTGTAGTGTGTTTCCCCAGTGAGATTCCACTGGAGGAAACTAAATTTTCATTTGCAAGTGGTTATCAATTAGAGGTAAGTTATTGGTAGGGATGGAGGTATATTTCTACTTCTTTCAGCTCTAGAACCTCAACTGCTACAGATAGATTCGGGTCTTTCATACTGCCTCAGCCTCTGTGACTTCATTTGGTGACTAGATCATGTTGATTTAGAGGTCCTGGTTTTGATGTCCTCCATACCTTCTGACTCTTCAAATCTTTCTAGCTCCTCTTCTACTGATTTCCTGAACCCCAAGGAAGATGATGGAGATATTCCCTTTAGGGCTGAGTGCTCCAGGGTCTCTCATACTCTGCATACTGTCTGGCTGTGGGTTTTGTGCTTGTTCCCATCTGCTGTAGGAGGAAGTTTCTCTGATGATGGCTGAGCAAGGCACTGATTAGCTTATAATTTTAAGAACTAATTATTTTCTTTAAGCTTTGAGATTTAATGACACCTTTAATCCTACAATGTTCTCATAAATTTTGGTTTTATTTTGCAGTTTATTTCATTTTTAACCACTGTTATTTTCTAAAGACTTTTCTTTAGTCTTAATTTGTAATCAGTTAAATTTGTTTATATCATTCATCATTTAAGGAACTAAATTTTGGATTTAATAACCTTATCCAATTGATGTGGTTTTATTTTGTTATATTTATTTTTATTATCACCTTTTTTCCTGTGGATGCTTATTTATCAAAGATCATTCTAACTTCTTGAGTTTAGTCCTTTTAAAATTCATTATTTTATTTTATTTTTTATTGTTTTTAATTATGTTTATGCATGTGTGCCTGTGTATTACATACACATAACTACAGGTGCTGAAGAGGGCAAAAGAACTGAGCTCCCCTGAACCTGGAGTGATGGGGTTTCTTAGCCACCCAATATGGAAGCTGGGAGCTGAACAAGAGTCCTCTACAAGAGTAGTACTCATTCTTACCTGCTGATTCATCTCTCCAGCCTCAGTTTACCCCTTTTACAAAAGAAGAACAAAATGCATAGAAAAAAGAAAACATGACGTTATCTTCATTATGGAAGGAGCATCACTGGTTGGAAAAGCTTCAGCAAAGCATTTTTCCTGCAGCTGCCAGTGCACAGAAACTCATTTGTAGGTTTCAGCTCTTGAGGTTAAATGTACTGTGCATTTTCTCATTTGGAGTTTTGTGACGTGTGAGATTAAATGCACTGAGCAGTCTATTAACTAAATTTTCATCATATTTTACAAACTTAATACATAATTCTAACACTTTTTGGTGTTTCCATTAATGCAGAAAACATAACTGCACATCCTCTTAGCCATAGTCTTCATACTTAATTTTTCTGTAGACCTGGATATTAATTTTTCAATGACACCTGGGATAAACATGTAGTATCTTCATTGATAATGCTTTATTTAAATAAAAAATTATGCTGCTGAATTTCTACCACAACTTTATGTGAGTAATTTTTAAGCCTTCCAGAACAAAAATAATCTATGAAACACCACAAAATAATTTGTGGTAGAACAAAATTTAATACATAATTTATTTTAGGATGTTACCAAAATGCATGATCCCTGATAAACTATCAAATTTCTGAGAAATCAAATAGTGGTTAAAAACAAAAGAAGTCACACACTGTTCTTTATTTCCCTCAAAAAGTAGGTTTTACTTTAACAAAACAAACAAACAAAATACTAACTAGAACATAGTTTAAGAAACACTGGCTTAATGAGTGTTCCATGTTCTTTCTTGAACCCAGTGTTTCTGTGATGTATAAAATCACCAAATATGGAACTTCTGATATTTTTAGTAAGTGTTTGAATAAATGAAGAAATAAGACAAAAGCACAAATTGAGTGAGTTCTGGACTCAATCAACAATAATTATCAATGAAAGGAAACTGGATTAGGGCTGATACCTGACATACAAGGTAACTGACATTGGATTGTAAATGCAGGCTGCTGTTTCAATTGGTTTACACTCTGCCTGTTTGAATGGCACTGTTAAAGTTAGTCAATCTGTCTATCCACTATCAATCTGTATAAAGGAGTACTTAAAGTAGTCAATTCATAGTTTTTCTGTAATAATTCAATTAAGAAAAGTATTTGACCCATAACTAATCTGTGATAATTTTTTCAAATGATCTCTTTCAAGGAAAACTCAATGTAAATATTGACTTTTTCATAAAATTGAACACAATTTTCTAAATTTATGCTTTCATATAAAATTCATCAAATGCCATACATACAAGCTTAAGCACTGTAATATTTTATATATATACATATATATATTATGTAATGCCAAGAGTCTCTTATCATGCAGAAGCTTTTGAGTGATTGAAAAATACCTATAACTTTTCAAAATCATATTTTCTCTTAGGCATTTTTCTCAAGAGAATACTGAATAATAGTTAGGGGATATATTAGAAGATACATCCTATAAATAAATAAAACACTTTCTTTGTTTAAATATTATTTAGTATCCTAGTACATAAAAACCTCCAGTTTCATTTTATAATTATAAGGATAGAAAATTCCTGGAGCTCGGCCTGGTGCTTGGCTGTGGATCTCTGCATCTGCTTCTATCAGTTACTGGACGAAGGCTCTATGATGACAGTTAGGGTATTCACTAATCTGATTACTGGGGTAACCCTCTCCACTGTTGCTAGCAGTCTAAGCTGGGGTCATCCTTGGGGATTCTTGGGAACTTCCCTAGCACCCAGTTTCTACTTACCCCCATGATGTCTCCCTCTATTGTGGTATCTCTTTCATTGCTCTCCCATTCTGTCCCTGTTCCAACTGACCATCCTGTTCCCTTGTGTTCTCATCCCCCATCCCCTACCCTATATTGCCCCACCTCATGCCCAGTTTACTTATGGAGATCTCATCTATTTCCGCTTCTCTGGGCGATCCATGCATCCCTCTTAGGAGTCCTCTTTGTTAGCTAGCTTCTCTGGAGCTGTGGGTTGTAGTCTGGTTATCCTTTGCTTTACATTTAGTGTCCACTTATGAGCTCCATGAGTCTAGTCAAAGAGACAGAAGAGGGATTCTATAAGCAAGGGGCATAAAGATCGTGATGGGGAAACCTACAGAGACAACCAAACGAAACTAGTGGGAACTCATGAACTTTAGATCAACACCTGTGGAACCTCCATGGGGCTTGACTAGGTCCTCTGCATAAGTGAGATGATTGTGTAGCTTGATCTGCTTAAGGGGCCCCCTGGCAGTAGGATCAGGATCCATCCGGGGATGCATGAGCTGGCTTTTTGGAGCCCACTACCTATGGTGAGACACCTTGCACAGCCTTGAGGCAGGAGGAGGCACTTGGACCTGTCTCACCTGAATGTACCAGTCTCTGCTGACTCCTCATGGGTTGCCTTACCTTGTTAAAGGAGGGAATGGGGGGGTGGATTGGGAGAGGAGGCTTGAGGGAGGGAGGAGGGAAGAGAGGGGATCTGCGGTTGGTATGTAAAATGAATAAAATGTTTCTTAAATAAAAAAGACAGAAAATTCACATCCTTGATATGTAGCCAGGTCTTAGGATGCTAAATTTATTTTCAGACAAATTTAGACTCAGAAGTTTTGAGCTGGATGTGACTTTAAAGCCTCCTCCTTGAGGTCTGGCTTTCATAATATTTGAAGGAGCTATATATGCTATGAAGGAAGGGAAGAATTCAATAAACTTTCCCAGCCATGCTGACAATGAATCACAACAATGACAGTACTGGCTAGTTTCTTGTGTCAACTTGTCACAACCTTGAGTTATCAGAGGAAGGAGCCTCAACTGAGAAAATGCCTCCTTGAGATCCACCTATAAGGCATTTTCTCATTTAGTGATCAATGGGGGAGGGCACAGCCCTGATGGGTGGTGCCATCCCTGGTCTGCTGGTCCCAGTTCTACAAGAAGGTAGGCTGAGCAAACTATAGGAAGCAAGGCAGTAAGCAACTCTCCTCCATGGCCTCTGCATCAGCTCCTATCCTGTTTGAGTTCCTATCCTGACTTCCTTCAATAATGAACAACGATGTTGAAATGTAAGCCAATTAAACCCTTTCCTCTCCAACTTGTTTTTTGGTCATGATGTTTCATCACAAGCAGTAGAAACTCCTAACTAAGACAATGACCATCAAAATGTCGCTTAAGATGCAATAGGAGCACTCATATCGTGGCAATAACCAGTGGCTATCTATATGGACTTATGGCCAATTAAATAGGAGAGAAACCGTGTCTGCTACTGTAAACCTAACCAGCTATCTGGGACTAGTTGGACTTTAAAGGGGAACCTACTAATGCCACTTTAATGGACTAAAATAATTCCTGTGTTCTGAAACTTATCTTTATATCCACAGATAAGTTTAGCTCTTATCCTTCATCAAATAAACTTCCCCTCATAAATGCTGGAGATCATCATTAGAAAACCACTTGTCTAAATAGAGATCTCAATTGATCTTGAGTGCTGAGATCCATTCAATATATCCTCAACACAATTCCTACACCTAAGATTCAAGGAGATTCACAAAAGAGGGATAAGAAAGACTGTAAGAACCAGAGAACCAGAAAGAGAATATATCTCCTAGAAATGACAAAGAAGCTACAGCTATGATATCTCAACAACATGTCTGACTAAAGAACACCAGAAGAATGACAACACAAATAGACATACTAACATGAAAGATGGAAATCTCACAGGGCTCCATATTTAGTCAAAGAACTACAGGGAGCAAATGACTGATGAGAGAAGGAGAATCAGTGTTTCCCAGGGCAATTTAATTGATTATCCAGTACCAAGTCATTAGCTGTAAATGCAATACATATAAACAACACTAAATAGACTCATCAGGATGGAGAGAGAGAGAGAGAGAGAGAGAGAGAGAGAGAGAGAGAGAGGATTGAGAGAGGAGATGACAGGTAGGTAGATTGACTGATCGATATATAGATGATCAATCTAACCATTATCTATAGGCTTGGACGAGGACACTCATCCAGTACACCAGCATAGTCTCTTCTGTCAACCTGAATTCATTTCACCTAAGCCATTTCCAACCTCTGCGCCCAACCTGGCCACATATTACATCTTCTCTCCAATATTCTCTGACCATATCATACATAGAAATAACAGAAGTCTGCTTGCTTAGATCTCATCACAGAAATGCAAGCCATATGAAGTACCAAGCTAGAGATAGTATATCTACTAGTTCTATAGAAATGTTTGCCAATGAGAATTACTGAGGGAAAAAAATTTAAACAACAATTCATTAATTCCATGAATGCATTCAAAGTGGTTAAAGAAGACACAAAGAAATGGTTAAATTAAATTAAAGAGATAGAAATTAAGAGAAACAAATGCCTGAATGATACCCTAGAAAACTTAAGAATGATATAAATAGCAAAGACAATCTAGGAATTGAACATAGAATTCAACAAAGATATAGAAACATTGAAGAGGACTTGAGCGAAAATGGAGATTCAGTTGAAAAACCAAAACCTAATGAGAAAATTCAAAGACAAATTTCATAGGTAGACGGAATCAAGCAAAAGACAGAATATTAGAATTCAAGGATAAAGTAGAGAATCTAGACCAAATAAGAAAGTAATATAAAAAAATTAGACAAAGGAAAGGGACATATAGGAAATACGCATCACTAAGAAAGACAAAACCTATGGATAATAGGCATTGATGAGAGAGAATTCCAGGTCACATAGACCAGATTTCTAAGATCATAAATGAAAACTTTCCCAAACTAAGGAAAGAGATACTCATACTATTAAAAAAATACACAGAACACAAAATAGACAAGACCAGAAAATAAAATCCCCATAGCATATCAGAGTTAAAACACTAAGTATGCAGAACAAAGAAAGCATATTGAAATCTGCAAGAAAAAAAAACATGAGTCACATGTAAAATAAAACTCATCAGAACAATAGCTATTTCTCAATGGAAATGTTGAAAGTCAGAAGAACCTGAAGCAATGCATTCCAAGTCCTAAAAGACCAAAATGGCAACCTAGATTAAAATCAGCAAAACTATGTGCTATACTAAAAGAATAAATAAAACCTTTCCACAATATAAACAGCCTAAAATATTTAACAAACAACATGCAAAGAAGATACAGAAACCATTATTCTGGCTGAAGAGAGGAATTAGCATAGCCAAGAGATTGTATGAAGAAATATGAAAACATAATTACTAAAACAAAAAATATCAATGAGGAAAAAAAACAACAAAACCAAAAATCAGTAAAACAATAGCTGCAATAAACACATACATTTCAGTGATAATTTTAACTATTAATGGCCTCTGTTCTCCAATCAAAAGACAGACTGGTTACATGGATTAAGAAACACAATCTATCTATCTGTTCTCTAAAAGAAACACAGCTTTAAAGATAGGCAGAGCCTTAATGTAAAAGAATGAGCAAACTATGGTAATCAAATGGGACAAAAAAGAAAGCGGGCATCACTAGCTGAATATCTGACAAAATAGACTTCAAACTAAAACTAGTCAGAAGTGATAAAGGGAGGCAGTTCATTCTGAACAAGATAACAGTTAACCAAAAAGATATTAATATACATGAAACTCTGTTGCATCAAATTTCATAAAAATTGTACTATTGGATTGAAAGATGAAGATTAACATTAACAAATTAATAGTGGATGCTTTTTATACCCAAATGTATCCAATAAACTTGTCATCTGGATGAAAAATAAACATATACACCAGAATGAAAAAACTATACATCAAAAAGACTTAACAGATATCTAAACAATATTATTCAAACACCAAAGAATACACATTCTATGAAGCAGCAAACAGAAGTTTCTATAAAGTAGATGATGTCCTTGGACACAATGTTTTTTTCTTTAAACAAATTTAAAAAGATTGAGTAGTTCCATGTATACTACTTGAATGCAAAACAATAAAACAATTGTCACCAAAAAATTTAAAATACTTATAATGTACTATTCAAAGTAGTAAATATACAAACTCAGAGAATATACAACTCATTACTGAATGATAAATAGATCAGAAGATGAAATCAATAAAAATAAAATAAAATTCTTGGAACTAAATGAAATTAAAAACAAAACACAACAATACCTCTGGAACAAATTTTAATGAGAGAAATTTATAGCTTTAAGTACCATCATTAAAAGAATCAAAAAGATCACAAATCAATAACTTAATGATGCAATTCAAAAGTTGTAAAACAAGAACAAAACAAATTCAACCCACTCCATATCAATAAATGATAAAAATTAGAGCAGAAATTAATAAAATAGAAACAAAGAAAGCAATTCAAGTAACCAACAAATCTAAGAACTGATTCCTTGAAGTGATAAAGAAGGTTAACAGACCCTTGACACAACTAACAAAAAGAAAAGAAAGAAAGAAAGAAAGAAAGAAAAGACCCAAATTAACAGAATCAGAGATGAACAGGAAAACATTATAATAGACACCAATAAAATTCAGAACATCATAAGGAAATACTTCGAAAACCTGTAGTCCATTAATTTAGGAAAACTAAAAAAATGGATGAAAATCTAGATTCAGCCAAATCACCAAAATTAAACAAAGAATAAATCAACAACCTAAATAAACCCATAATAAATGATTAGATTGAAATTGTAATGTCTTCCTACTTAAAAAAAAAGACAAGGGAAGGAAGATTTGCAGCACAATTCTACCAGATTCCCTGAAAAAGATCTACAACAATCCCTTCTTAATCTATTTTTTTAATAGAAAAAAAAAAAGGTGTACTCCCAAACTTCTATGAAGCTAGTATCATTCTAATAGCAAAAGCAGGTAAGGTTGTAACAAAATCCCAATATCTGTGAGGAACATAGATTCAAAAATGCTCAATAGAATACTTGCAAACAAAATATACCAAAAAGGCTACCCACCATGACCAAGTTGGTTTTACCCATGAAATGTATGGATTTTTTTTTATTAAACACAAGTCAATAAATGTAGTAAAGTAAATGAATGGACTTAGACAAAAAAAAAATCACATCACCATTTCAAATATACCAAAGAAGGCTTTGATAAAATCCAATATGACTTGATGGTAAAAGAAATAGAGAATAATATAGGATTAGAGGGAACATACTACAACACAATAAAAGCTATATATGAGAAACTCACAGGCAATACTATCCTAATTTATGGAGAAAAACTTGAAGCAATCCCCTGAAATCAGGAATTGTCTGTCTTCACTTCTTTTGCATATTGTGCTTGAGTCACTAGCAGCAGCAATAGATCAAGAAGAGGAATTTTAAGGGATACAAATAGGAATAGAAATCAAAGCATAACTATGCAGATGACAGGATACTATGCATTAGAATAGCAAAATATTCTATGAGAAAACTTCCAAAAATGATGAATAAATTAGCAAAGGGACAGAATACAGTGTCAATTTGCATAAATCAATAGCTTTCCATATACCAATAGCAAGCATACAGTGAAACAGAACATGACACATTTCCATTCACAATAACTTCAAAGAAAATAGCATACTAGGAATAAATATAGCCAAGGAAGCAATTAGATTACACTACAATTAAACTTCTGAAGAAAAAAGAGAAGATATTAGAAAATGGAAAGATATCTCATGTCCATGGATTGGCATTTTATCAAAAGTTATTTACAGATTCAATGCAATGTCAATCATAATCACCACCTCATTCTTCACAGAAATAGAAAAAAGAAAACAATCCAAATTATATATGGAACAACAGTAGACTAAATAACCAAAACAATCCTGAGCAAAAAGAATAATGCTGGAAGGGTTAGGTAGATCTCAATCTACATAGAGAGTCATGTTAATAAAAAAGTACAAAATTGTACAGGCACCCAAAACAAATGTTTTGTCCAAAGGAATGAAATTAAAGACCATTTAGTATTTGACAACATTGTCAAAATATAAGCAAGACAAAAGAAAGCATCATCACCAAATGGTACTTAGAAAGTGGATGCTCTCATGCTGAAGAATGAAAGTAGACCCATATCTATCACTTTGCACAAAAATTAACTTCAAATGTGTAAGGCCCTTGCTGTGAAAGATGAAACATTGAAATTTCTAGAAGAAAATTTAGGAAGTACCCTACATATAGATATAGGAAAGAACTTTCCTTTTGTCCAAGAATTAAGGCCAACAACTGACAGGTGGGATTTCATAAACTAAAATGCTTCTTCACAGCTAAAAAAATCAACAGGGTGAAAGGGCATCCCACAGAATGAGAGACAATCTTTTGCAAGCTGTACATCTGATAGAGAATTAATATGCAATGTGCATAATAAACTTAAAAAAGATTTTAAAAGACCTATTAAAATGGACCAGAAACCTCAAGACAGTTCTCAAAGAAAAAAAAATGGCTCAGAAATATTTCAGCAAGTGTCCATCATCTCTGGCAGTTAGGAAAATGCAAATCAAAAGAATTTTGATGTTTCATCTTATCCCAGTTAAAATAGATAAAAATCAACAAGACAAAGGAAACATATCACGGAGAGAATTTGGGGAAAGGAAAACCCTCATTCCCTGTTTCTAGAATTAGAAATCCTTACAGCCCATCTGGAAATCAGTGTAGAATATTCTTAAAAAAACTAAAATAAAACTTCCATATGAACCATCTATATCATTACTTCCAAATGCCCTAAGGACTAAGCATTCTATTTCACAGATACTTGCTCAGCCATGTTGACTTCTGGTCTATTCATAATAGCTAAGAAATGAAGACAATCTAATTGTCCTTCAACAGCTGAATGGATAATGAAAGTGTGGTACAAATACACTATGGAATAGTATTCATCGATAAAGAAAAATGAGAGCCCTACATCTTGCAGGCAACAAGAAGTCTACTGAGAGACTGGGTGGTATCCTGAGCATAGAAAACCTCAAAGCCCACCCACACAGTGACACACTTCCTCCAACAAGGCCATACCCACTCCAACAAAGCCATAACTCATAACAGTGCCACTCTCTGAGATTATGGTAGCCAAATACATTCAAACTACCACACATACACAGTTCAAATGAAATTTTTCCATCTGAGTTGACAATAAACCATTTAAGAGTCAAAAATTACTTAACAAAACCTCAACACCAGGCAGAAGAAAGTCCTTTTTTGAGCTTGTTGTTCAAGCTCAAAACATCACAGTTGTTCAAGAGATTCTCAAAACATTGGAAACTGTTGCTATTGTGTTTGAATGTGACAAATGACCTTAAGGGTGCACCAGTGGCCTACATACCTTGGCAGTAGCCAATAGCTCTGTAATTAAACTTGAGACTTGCTCAACAAGAGAGAAATTATCAGGATACTAGAAATCTATCCAAATGCCCAAGGCTACTGAAGTCATGGATTTTGGAGAAGAACCTAGAACCACCACTTTACTAAACCAGCATAATTTCTAACTACATTATAAATATTTGTCCTTATACCACAGATAAATGTATTCTTTACCCCTCACCAAAGAAAATTCTCTTTGCAACATCAGAGAGCTAAGCAAATATAAAAGGCTACTCAGTCTTCTCTCAGTGATCAGTCCTCAATTTCAGTTTCCTGAGACTGAACAAGCAATTTCTAGAAGAGCCACAAAGGACAATCAATCTTCAACACCCTCTACAGAAAGTACAAAGAGGCCTGGTACATGAAGTATCAGGCCAGTCTGGGCCTGAGCCATAGTCAGCAAACTCAAGGTAATAACCAAATAAGGACAAAGCCCGGGTCTTCTCCATTCTTGCCCCAAAATGGAAAAACTGTAGCCCTGATCAGTCCCTAACTAGTCTTAGTTAATTAGAACATACTGATATAATTGCCACTTGCTTAAGCCAATCATATCTAAAGTGACCTAACTGCCCTAAGACCTCCCCTTGGCTGTGCTTAAAAGATGCTCCTCTTGGGGTTGTCCTCATTTGCCTTTGTGTTTATTGTCTCAAGATAACAAACACTCTTGCTGATTGCACAAAGGGAGACCATTATAGAAAACAACAACAACAACAACAAACCAATCAAAATGCAGCTATGGAGCCCAGTCCCAATTGATACATCTATAATATTACTCTTATACCTAAGGCTCATGGATCATTGTGGAGGAGGAGGCAAAATAGTTGTAAGAGGCAAGGACAAGAGAGTTGATTTTTTAAATTGTGGCTCCTAGAAATGTCAGAAACTACACCAACAAGGTCTCATCAAATGATTACCTTTAAGAAGCTGAGCAGAGCCGGGCGATGGTGGCGCACGCCTTTAATCCCAGCACTCGGGAGGCAGAGGCAGGAGATTCTCTGCGAGTTCAAGGCCAGCCTGGTCTACAAAGTGAGTTCCAGGAAAGGCACAAAACTACACAGAGAAACCCTGTCTCAAAAAAACAAAAACAAAAAAAAAAAAAGAAGAAGAAGCTGAGCAGAAGAACAATGGATATGCTAATGTGGATGTCTGAAATCTCACTAGGATTTAACCCTGCACAGAAAACTATAAGCAACTAAGGAATACTGAAAAAGGAACAGATAGTCTTCCCTAGGGAAGAAAATACCATTTAGTTATCCAATATCACAGTATAAACCCCAAAGTCATCCATACAATAACATTAGACAGACTGAGAAGATACTATAGAAGTCTTAGCCTTAGATAAGACACACATATCATACGTCTTTCTTGATGCTCAAGGATCATTGTGGGAGAGGGGACAGAAAGACTGTAAAAGAAGAGATGGTAGATGACTAAAAAGAAACCGAGTTTTCCAAATGTAGCAGGACAACTGAAAATATGAACTCACAGTTTGTGATTGCATGCACAGGACCTGCTCAGTCAAGACCAAATCCCATCATGGAGAGGAGAGGTAGGTAAAATGTCACCCTAGCTGAGAAGATATTGACATTTATTTTGGTAGCAACAGGGAGGGGAAGAGTCGGTTTTCTCAAAGGTGTGTTTTCTTAAGATTAAAAAGGTAGATGGCCACACACTAAAGGTATATGGGAACACACACTGGACTCTATGAGCTAAACAAAAAAAATGAGCACAGCTGGGTGGTGGTGGCTCACGCCTTTAATCCCAGCACGTGGGAGGCAGAGGCAGGCGGATCTTTGTGATTTCGAGGCCAGCCTGGTCTCCAAAGTAAGTTCCAGGGAAAGGCGCAAAGCTACACAGAAAAACCTTGTCTTGAAAAAAGAAAAACAAAAAAAGAAAAAAGATGAGCACAAAAAGTTGGAAAGGGGGATAAGGATCCTGCATCTGGGAGGAGTTTGGGGAGGAGACATAATCAAAATACAATATATGGAATTTACAAAGAATTAATCAAAATACTAATAAAATAAGCTACTATTAGTGAGAAATGAAGAAGGAAATTATGTAATTCACAGCAAAATAAATGAAATTGGAATTCATCTTATAACATGAAATTATACAGTCTCAGAAGGAAAAAAATGGCATTGTCTTCAATCATATGCAGAATTTAAACTTAACAATTAAGACCATACCAAGCCCGTCATCTCTGTACTTCTTCCCATCATGATCTCAAAGTCCCTGGCCTGCAAAATCCCTCCTCTCTCATTGATTGGTGTCTGGCCGTGGATCTCTGCATCTGCCTCCATCAGTCACTGGACAAAGGCTCTATGATGACAGTTAGGGTATACACTAGACCGGTCACCAGAGTAGACCAGTTCAGACACCCTCTAGACCACTGCCAGCACTCCCAGGTGGGGTCATCCTTGTGGATTCCTGAGAGCCTCACCGGCACCCTGCCTCTTCCTATTCCCATGAAGAGATGACCCGCCACACTGGTGGAAACCCATGAACTGTAGACTAGCGGCTGTGGAGTCCCCATGGGACTGGACTAGGCCCTCTGGACATGGAAGAGGGTTGTTTGGCTCAAACTGTTTGGGGGGCACCCAGACCAGGGGATTGGGATTCATCTCTGGTGCATTGGCAGGCTTTTGGGAGCCCAGTGCATGTGGTGTGATGCCTTGCGCAGCCCTGGTGCACTGGGAAGGAGCTTGGACCTCCCTAGGCTCAGTGTGCTGGGCTATACTTATATCCCCCAAATCAAGGTCTCCTATGGGGATGTGGGGTGGCTTGGGAGGGAGGGCTGGTGGGTGGGAGGAGGGAGGAGATGGGATCTGTTGGTGGTATGTACAGTGAGTAGAACATTTCTTAATAAAGAAAAATTAAAAAAAAAAAAAGAAGGCCATACCAGGCTTCAACGGTGGTGCCAAAACAATGGCCACACACAACCTTGGTTATAATGAATAGGTTACAAAATGAAACAGAAAGACATGAATGTTAGAAAGGCATTTGTAGGGAAGAGGAGGAAGAAATGACTGTGAGAGTTAGATAATAGAGAGGGGTAGGAGTAATCAGAATGCATTGTGCACATGTAAGAATTGTCAACAAACAAGTTTAGTTCATGTTTAAAAATAAAAAATAAGTATTTTCATAAAGCATAATAAAAAGAAACTGACTTAAAGGCAGGAGTATTGCTTGTGATGAACAGCAGCAAAGGCAAGGTTTCACAGGA
The DNA here is from genome assembly GCA_902168405.1 of Peromyscus aztecus. Taxonomy (NCBI): domain Eukaryota; kingdom Metazoa; phylum Chordata; class Mammalia; order Rodentia; family Cricetidae; genus Peromyscus; species Peromyscus aztecus. The sequence continues at coordinate 20,679 of CABHPQ010160928.1, read as the reverse complement.
GAGAGTAATGGAACAGTAAGGAAAATTAAAATACATTTACACACAAAACAATGCCATAATAATCATATTATTTTAGGCAATAAATATAAATTAAAAGCAAAATATTCAAATTAAATTGGTTTTATATTGTATATGTTAACATAATAAATGAAAATATTATTTAAACATTTAATAGCATTTAATAAACATTTACATTTGTCTTATTAAAAATTTATGACCTTAATTAAAATGATTGTTTTGCTAAATATAATGAATATGAAAACTTAATATGATGAATTTTATTATTTTTCCTTCTAAATATTAAATGCAATGTTTTATTTTTAATTTAGCACACATTTGAATTCATATTAGCTACACTGCTCAATAGCCACCTGTAGCTACTAGTAGCCAAATCAAACAGTATAGTCGAGAATAAAAGCACTTCTCTGAGGATAGGTCATATGCAACCCCTTACTAAACTTTCGGTTAAGAAAGACATTTATTTGATAGCTTCTTGTCACCCTTGCAATTCTCATAAATTCTATTGGGGGAAAATGTCTAAACAAACTGATAAAACTTGAAAGAAACATACACACCCAAAGAATGGGACTGGAGAGTTGGATCCATTGGGAGAACACTTACTGTGTGTTTTAATTAGGGTTTCTATTGCTATGAAGAGACACTGACCATGCCAACACTTATAAAGGAAAACATTTAATTGTGATGGTCCATTTAGAGTTCAGAGGCTTAGTCCATTATCATCATAATGGGGAGCAAGGTAAAGTGCAGGCAGACATGATGCTAGAGAAGGAACTGAGAGTTCTTACATCTTGAATCACAGGTAAGAGGAAGTGATCTGAGGTACGGGGTGTGGCTTGAGCATATATGAGACCTCAAAGCCAGCCTCCACAGTGACACACTTTCTCCAATAAGACCACACTTACTTTAACAAAGCCACAGCCCTAATAGGGCCACTCTCTTTGGGAACCATTTTCTTTCAAACCACCACACTGTGTAAACATAGAAATTGAGTTCAATCCCCAGCACCCATGTAAAAGGCCAGGTGGAGTTGGCATGTTTCTATAATCACAGTGCTGGGGAAGGAGAGACAACAAGCTCCAGGTCCAGCAAAAGACCCAGTTTCAAATAATAAGATGGAGAGTGAGAAAGATACATGAAGTCAACTTCTTGCTTCCACCCAGAATGGTGGGAGACATGTCTGATACATTTAAAGAGTCTCATGCATAGTAGTAGAGTAGAAAATAAGGTCAATATTTGAGTCATTTTCAGAAATGCTTAAAAATGAGTGAAGAAAAATTTTTAAAACTTGCTTCCTACCAACTTAGGTTATAGTTTGTGATCTATAATTAAGCTTTTCATGTCACCTTTGATTATCACTTCTGGCAGCCTCAATATCTCACTGAGAATTACATGTTTTTGTCTTCTCCAAATCTAAAATTCCACCTGCAGAGCTAGGAAGTAGAAATGCATACATGATGTTTTATATCCTTTGTTGAGAGCATAAACTACAGCAATGTAGGCCTCCCTTGCTTTGAAAAGTTTACCTTTAAAAAACAATTAGAGCAGGGGAAATAGTCTTCCCCAGGGAAGAGTACACCCATGGATTATCCAATGCCAAATGGCCAGCCCTAAAAACATACATATAAGTAATATTACACAGACTAAGAATTTTGTATTTTGATATTTAGAAATGCATATTACAAACATACATACACATACACACTTATGTATATATCTAAATTAATACACATATCTGTAACAAAAAAAATTAAGTGACTATGGATTTGAAAAATATCAAGTGTTTGGTATATGGGAGGATTTAAAAGGAGGAAAGGGCCCCAAATCCACATTCATCCACATTTCAGAAGTAACTGCAGTCTTTTCCCCCCATTTGCCTTCTTTAATTCATTTATTAAAGTCATATTTGTTGATTATCAACTAGGGAATTAGCAAGTAAAGAAATGTCTAAAATACATGAAGGGAGTTTAAATTTCATTGTGGGGAGGTAGGGAAAAGGTAAAAATAATATTTCAAAAATTTAAGTAGCTAGATGTGGTAGTGTCTGATGGTCTATGCCTGTGATTCCACCAATTGGAAAGTTGCGGTAAAAGGATTGAGAATTTGAGGCCATCCTGAGACACATAGCATGATGCAACAGAAAGAGGGGGGCATGAAGAAAAGCTAAGTAATGGGAATAGGAAGTAAAACACTTCTCACTGTTAATACCTGCATTCTCCTTTCTCCCTTTAAGTTCTGTGATTCATTCAACACTAATGCTGCTGAAGAGTGAAGGAGACATTCACTTGTCTTGCTCATTCATGGCAATCCCCAACAGCAAAAGATCCCATGTAAAAGCCAGGATGCTGAGTGCATGCCATTGTAATGGTGATGCCTTCAAACTTGGCCAAGCACATGATCAGCCTTGGACAAATCAGTCTGACAGATTTCCAATCTAATATCTGTAGGATTTCTAATGGAATATCATGTGAGAATTTTTCTTCCTTTTATTGTTAGATTTCATCATGTTTCTTCGAGCAGCTGTAAGCAATCATCTTGTTTGTTCAGTAAAGAAATCAGTTTCAAAGCTAACATATTGGTGGGAGAAAAAAAACTACATACATTCATATTACAACTGGAGACAACTTGATATTTAGAATTTCTGTTACCTGACAAGGCATGGTTTCATGGCTGAAGAGAGTTGAATTTGGGGTTTCTATTACTAGTTACATTAGTGGTATGGATCCTTTAACGTCTGTAGTAGGACAGGCCCATAGGATCGAGGAAATTGGCTCAGACCAGTTGCCAAGGCATGCACATAACATACTCAAGAGCCAACCTGGAGTCTGCCTGAGGGCCTAGAAACAGGAACTGTCAGAGTTCCTGGTCACTGCCAGAGTTCCTGATCCATATCAGAGTTGCTGATCTTGCACAGCCAATGAGGGACGACCACATAGACTGGGCACTGGGAGGAGGGTATATAAGGCCTTTCTGTTATTGAATAAAGGAGTTCATTATTTGCCTTCAACAGACTCCTAATGCCTGTGTCATTGATGCCCCACCTTCTCACCTCCTCCCCCAAGAGAGCCATTAGAATCCAAGCTACATCAGGTGCTTGAACATGGGGCTTCTGTTATTTCGTTTCTCCCAGCACAGGTTCTGATCGGGTCCCTCTCTTCACACCGAGCCCCCAAGACAGTGTGTTTTGGTGAGAAGGTCCCTCAGTGTTGTGTTCTTTCAGTCCCTTTGGCAAGTAAGCATTGGGACCCCCACTCCTTTCCTTCTTTTGTGTTGTCTGTCATGTGTCTAGTTAGGAAGGCACTTTTTTTTTTTCCATTTCGGTTCGCCTGCCACCTCCACATAAGGATTGACACTCCCAGGAGGTGGAATCAAGGCTTGGTTCCTGATCACCATCCCTAGTCTGGCGACACTGTGTGGGCATATGGTTGTGGCCTAAAAAGCCACAAAAGTCCCCCACTAAGCGCAAGACATAAGGGTCTGATAAATTTTCATCTCATTGAAAAGATGGGTAATCTTTTCATCACCCCCCCACTTCCCTGTCAGATATCTCTATGATATCTGATGAGGAGGAGACAGACAATTTGGGCCCCACAAAATCTGTCAGTTTAGGCCTCACAGAATCTGTCAAGGAGAACATAGCTGTCAGTTTGGGCTCTGGGAAATCTTGTCAGTTTGGGCCCTACAAAATCTGTCAAGGAGAATGTAGCTGTTACTTTGGGTCCTGCAAAATCTGACAAAGTGAACATAGTTGTATGGGCCCCCAAAATCTGCCAAGGAGAAGGTAGCTGTCAATTTCTGCCCACAAAATCCGTCAGAGAAAGCAGCTCTCATTAAGTCATGTACTATTACCGACTCTGCTCCACCACCACTGCTGGCAGCTACGACTCTGCCACAGTATTCTTGGGGCAATCTACCCCAATACCATCCCGCCTCAGGAGGTGGCTACTCTCCCACAGTGCCAGGTGTCTTACAACCCTCACGGCCTGCGCCACTGTCAGTCTGTAGGCCCACAGAAGCCTTCCCACTCAATGTGGGCCCAAATGCTGATGCCCAGCCCTGGATTCCCACCCCCATAGCTGGTCTCCCCATCATCTGGAAGGCAGACAATGAGTCAGGCTCTGATTCCCCCTACTTTCAGCAGGTCCTTGCTCAATGATCGATGTGGTTACAAACATACTTCCTTTGGAGCTATTTGCTTAAAGCTGTGTTAGAGCTGTAGTCTTTCTCAGTTGGAGGTCAGTCAATGACAATCAGGCAGAATCCCAGGCCTGGACAAGCAAACATTTTGCTTAACATCCCAGTGACCTATGATATGCTCACAGGGCATGGGGAATATGTCCATTCTGTGCACCAGACACAGATTGGTTTGAATGCCTATTTTCAACAGGTCTCAGACCTGGCCCTCAAGGCCCTACAAGGGGCTCAGCCTGGCCTACCAGCACTAGGTGCTAATGTCCAGGAACATGCCCCTGCCCCTGGTGAGATAGAGAGATCTTATCTCTCTCCAATGGCAGCTCCAAGCCCCCCCCCCGCTAAGAGGGGGAGGGTATGCTTGTGTGTTTCCTCAGAGTGCCACTACTCCAATATGGGTCCCAGCAAGAGATATGCACTTGGACATAGATCAGCCTGCTTCCACCAAGGAGAAAAATCACCCAAGATGGGTAATGTGTATACTTCCCTTTCTTGCTCTCATTACTGCTCTAAAGACTGGAGACTGGTAGAACCTTGCTTTTCCTCATTTTATATGACACCCTTTGAGATGAGGAACAGTAGTTTGGCAGGCCTGGAGCTACCTAAATAAATTAAGGGCCTATGGTCAGCTAAGTTTCTATACTATGCATTACAGCTAACACATGAAATTTTCCAATTAAATCAGACAAGAGCACAGGTTATGGACTTTGACTCTATATCCTTTGAAAGAGTTTGGCACAATATAAAGAAGCTGTTTGATCCTTCCTGGATTTCACTTACGTTTTGATTGGCGGGGTGGTGCTTTTGATCTTTCTCCTTTTTAAGTGTCTCCTACAGCACATCCAACAACAACAGGCAGCCACTAAGGTGACTCTATAGGTGTTAATGGCTCTTAGACATCCAACTCATAGCCCTCCACAGGAAGTTATGCATGCCTGGCTTTCTGAAATTCAAAAGGCTACTGCCTGACACTCCCCACCCCTGGTGAATCCCCAGGGATGGATGTTCTTTGAGGGCTGATAGTCAAAGATGGGTACCTACAGTCCAGTTCCTGAGTCCCCTTGAGGTAGGGTCAACAAGGCTGGAGCAAAGAACTCCAACTCCTGCTGAGTGCCCATGTAATAAAATAAAAGGGTGGATATGTAGTAGGACAGACCCATAGAGTCAAGGAAATTGGCTCAGACCAGTTGCCAAGGCATGCACATAACATACTCCTTAAGAGCCAACCTGGAGTCTGCCTGAGGGCCTAGAAACAGGAACTTTCAGAGTTCCTAGTCACTGTCAAAGTTCCTGATCACTATCAGAGTTCCTGATCATGACCAGCCGCAGACTGGGTGCTGGGAGGAGGATATAAGGCCTTCCCTGTTATTGAATAAAGGAGTTCATTATTTGTCTTCAACTGACTCCCAGTGTCTGTCATTGATGCCATGCCTTCTCACCCCTCCCCTGAGAAAGCTACAAATGTCAATAAATATTCTTGTACTTTTTCTTTCAATTTGAGTACATTTACTTTATTTTAGTTTGTCATGACTAGAAAGTCAATATTAGAGGATACTTTTCTTAAATAGTTGTTTACATTAGGGGATTTCTCCTTTGCCTCTCTGGTCTCTCAATCTAAACTTGTCATTGTAATTGTATATTTATATCCGTCCTATTACACCTAAGTTGGAGATAAGTGAGTCATATTTAAAAACCCCTCATCTTTAATATTTTAATTAATTCATGCAATCACTTTTTCAACTCTAAAACTGACATATAATTCTCATATAAAATGTAGTTACCCAAGGAATTTCATACACTCAGGAAAGATAATATTAAATCTTGTCTCATAGTTTTTTAATGATAACCAATTAATTATAACATCTATTTTTACTGAGTATGACATATTTCTGCTTGCTAAATTATTGTAAAGCACATTTGAAGAGCAAGTTAAATATTTTTTATTTTTAAGAGAAAGAAACAGATGCCTGTTATACATTTTTAACAATGTGGATTTAAATATAAATCCTTTCACTTACAGGTAAGCTTTAAGGACAGTTAAAAATATCCCCACAGTTATTCTTTCTTCAGTATGTAATATTACTTCTATTTCACATTCATTAGAAAGTATATTGTATACTTCTACTTATACAATGTATCTTAACTGTGCCCAAATACTTGAGAGATATAACTTAAAAGAAGAAGGATTTATTTAGGCTCAGAGTTCAGAATTCAGAGGGCACATGCCATTCTTCATGGTAGGGAAAACATGGTAGCCAGAAGGTTCAGCCCAATTGTCAGAAACATGAGGTACCTGATCACATTTTTCAGCAGCTCAGAAAACAGAATGCAATAGGGGCAGGCTAGGTTATAACCTTAAAAGACCTAGTCCCAGTGACCCACCTCCACTAGAAAATTACTCCCAGTACAGCACCACCACTGTGGAACAAGTTTCCAAACACTTACACCTATGCGGAACATTTCAAGTTTATAAAACTCACTAATGAAGGTTTTCCAATATTCATGGCTAAGATTCATTCTAAAACCTTGATGTATGTATGTATGGAAATCATAAACACATGCAAATAATTTTTCTAGAATGTATATTTCAAGAAATAGGATCTTTTTGAAATTCTGTGCTGAAATCATCTGGCCTCAGGATTTTGTTGTTGTTTCTGTTGTTTTTTCTTTCTTTTCTTTCTTTCTTTCTTTCTTTCTTTTTTTTTTTTTTTCTTTCTTTTTTTCTTTTTTTTTTTTTTTTTTTTTTCTTTTTCTTTATTGGGAGACTTTTAACGACTGCTTCTAGTTCCTTAGGTGTTATAGGCATATTTAAATGGTTTATCTTGATTTAATTTTAGTATGTGGTACTTATCCAGAAAATTGTCCATTTCTTTTAGATTTTCCAATTTTGTGGAGTACAGGTTTTTTGAAGTATGAGCTAATGATTCTCTGGGTTTCCTCAGTGTCTGTTATTGTGTTCCCCTTTTCATTTCTGGTTTTGTTAATTTGAATATTCTTTCTCTGCCTTTTGGTTAGTTTGGATAAGGGTTTGTCTACTTTGTTGATTTTCTCAAAGAGGCAATTCTTTGTTTCATTTATTATTTGTATTATTCTCTTTGTTTCTATTTTATTGATTACAGCCCTCAGTTTGAATTACTTCCTGTTGTCTACTCCTCTTAAGTGAGTTTGCTTCTTTATGTTCTAGAGCTTTCGAGTGTGGTGTTAAGTCACTAGTGTGAGCTTTCTCCAAATTTTTTATGTGGGCTCTTAGTGCGGTGAACTTTTCTCTTAGCACTGCTTTCATAGTGCCCTATAAGTTTGAGTGTGTTGTGCATTCATTTTCATTGAATTCTAGGGAGTCATTAATTTCTTTTCTTTATTTCTTCCTTAACCCAGTGGCGATTCAGCTGAGCATTGTTGAACTTCCATGAGTTTGTAGGCTTTCTGTAAATTTGTGTTGTTGAATCTAACTTTAAGCCATGGGGATTCAAAAATATACAGGGAGGTTATTTCAATTTTTTTGGTATCTGTTGAGGTTTGCTTTGTGACTGAGTATGTGGTCATGTTTAAAGAAGGTTCCATGAGGTGCTGAGAATAAAGTATATTATTTTGTGTTTGAGTAAAATGTTATATAGATACCTGTTAAGTCCATTTGAGTAGAGTAAGGGGAACACTCCTCCACTGCTGGAACGAGCGTAAACTTGTACAGCTACTCTGGAAATCAATATGGGAGTTTCTCAGAAAACTGGGAATCAATCTACCTCAAGACTCAGCCATACCATTCTTGGTCATATACCAAAAGGATGCTCAATCATACCACAAGATACTTGCTCAACTATGTTCATAGCAGCCAGAACTTGGAAACAACCTAGATGACCCTTTACTGAAGAATGGATGAAGAAAATGTGGTACATTTACACAATACAGTATTACTCAGCAGTAAAAAACAATGACATCATGGAATTTGTAGGGGTAGAACTAGAAAAAAAATCATCCTGAGTGAAGTAACCTAGACCTAGAAAGACAAACATGATATGAACTCACTCATAAGTGGATAGTAAATGTAAAGTAAAGGATAACCAGGCTACATTCCACATCCCTAGAGAAACTAGATAACAAGGAGGACCCTAAAAGGGATTTATGGATTGCTCTGGGAAGAGAAAATATATAAGATATCCTGGGTAAACTGAGGACAGGGAGAGGGAGTAGAGGGGAGGGGATGGGGATGGGAACATGAGGAATTGTGATGGTTGAATTGGGGGATGGATGGATAAGAAGAGCAATGAAAGAATGAGATATCTTGATAGAGGGGGACATTATGGGGTTAAGGAAAAACATAGTTCCAGGGAAAATCCCAGAAATCCACAAGGATGACTCCCACTGAAGACTCCTAGCAATAGTGGAGAGGGTGCCTGAACTGGCCATCTACTGTAGTCAGATTGGTGACTATCCTAACTGTCATCAAAGAGCATTCATCCAGTAACTTGTGGAAGCAGACGCAGAGATCCACAGTCATGCATTGGGCCAAGCTCTAGGAGTCCTATTGAGGAAAGAGAGTAAGGATTATAGGAGCCAGGGAGATCAAGATCATGATGGGGAAATCCACAGAGACTGCTGACCCAAGCTCATGGGAGCTCATGGACTCTGAGCCTACATGGGACTGAGCTAGGACCTCTGCACCTGGTTGATAGTTGTGTAGTTTGTGGGGCCTCTAGCATTGGGACCAGGATCTGTCCCTGGTGTATGAATTGGCCTTTTGAAACCTATTCCCTGTGGAGGGATGTCTTGTTCAGCCTTGATGTAGTGAGGAGGAGCTTAGTCCCGCCTCAACTTGATATGCTATGCCTTGTTGACTCCCTTTCTGAGGAGTGGATGGGGGGTAGAAAGGAGGTGGGGGGATGGAACAGGAGGAGAGGAAGGAGGGAAAACTGTGGTTGGTATATAAAGTAAATTGTAATAAATTAATAAAAAATAAAGAAATGGGATCTACGATCATACACCAATAACAATGAAAATAACAGAAAGGAAACGTGTAATTTGTAAAAGAGGCAATGAGATGTTGGCTCAAAATTCACAGAAAATAAGCAACAACTATGAATTCCTCAGTCTTTAAAACTAAATCAGACAAGTGATGAAAAGACACAAGATTTAACCAAATATCTGGAAATATTCAGATTGATAATATCAAGATAAAAATATAATATCAAAAAACTCACAGAAAATGAAGAAAAGTAAAGCTATATATGTATGTACACCCCAAAAGGCAAATTATGGTCACAATATGCAGAATATTTGTTAACTATTTAAAGAATGTTCAGTAATTTTTATTATTTTACTTTCTGTGTATGGGTGTTTGGCCTGTATGTGTACAGTACTCACAGTTGCCAGAAGAGGATGTCAGATCCTCCGGTGCTCAAGTTACAGACACTACATGTGAGCCACAATGTTGGTGCTGGGAACTGAATCAAGTTCTCTGATAAGAGTACCCACTGCCTTTGCTGCTGAAGCATCCCTCCAGCCCATCCAATAACTTTTAGGTCATGTAATATAATATAAGGTGAAGTGATGAAATGTTGAATAGTTGCCCTTAAAATGTAAATGTGACAAAATCAAAATTACTAATCCCACATTATTCTGAAGAACAATTTGTGTCTAAAAAGAGAAGGGATATAAAAAGAAAGGAAGAAGGAAGGAAAGAAAGAGAAAGTTAAATTAATTATAGAAGTAACAATTTCACGAAATGCAAAGTAAGATAAAGTAGGTAGGTTTAGCCAGAACATTTAAATTATATAATTTATATAACGATGTTCAAAGTATTAGCATTAAAAATTAGAAAATTTGGTTTCAAAATTTGGCACATAAATGAGAAATAACATCAAGATGTTGGGATTAAATAGCCAAAAGATGTGGCACATTTCTCCAGAAGAAAATAGAATCAAAATGCAAAATTGACAGAAATTAAATAAATGGGCAGATAAGCCATTGAAATAAGGTGGAAGGCTCAGAGTTTTGAATATTAAAAATATTTTGTGTTTGTGTGTATAAATATCCTAAAATTTTATAAATGGATATGGATATATATATATATATATAATATACACATATATACAAATATATACATATATTCATATATGAAAAAGGAAAAGTTCAAGGACATGAGTGTGTGGTATAAATGATATTTAAATATTTATGGTCCAGCATGAGAAGGACAAAAGTAAATTCATTTGTGTTTGAGCACTTGGTTTGTGACAATAATGTCACTACAGAGTAACTGGCAGTGTGGTCACAAGTAATTGGCTACATCCATTTTCGAAGCCCATCTTGTCTCCAAAACATACCACACACAAGCTCAATTCTAGATGAGAATACCAAGTGAAAATCATAAAGCTGTTACACGAAAATGTAAAAATAATTTCAAATGTTCTCCAAAAGCAATGACCTTAGTACCATTATGCACATTGACCAACCTGAAAAAAGGGATTTACAGACCAGTTTATGAATCAAGAGACAGTAAAAGAAAGTGATAAAAATGTGTTTGCAAAATGCATAATCAGAACAGGAATTATATATAAGACTTAAGAAATAAGCACCTATTTCAGTAACAGAAAGATGATAATGATTACGTTAAATAGGCCCAAAGCTGATAAGATTTTATTTTATACCTAAGCAAATTTTCTTACAAAAAGAAATGTTAAGAGATTTTAAAATGTTACTGAAAATTAAACATCTTCCAGAAATGATATTTATGTCCTATTTATATTTATAAAAATATTTCTTCATGATTTTTTTTTGGCTTGCTATAAATTGCATTTTTTCCGTTCTATTTTATTTTACAACACCATTCAGTTCCACATAACAGCCACGGATTCCCTTGTTCTCCCCCCTCCCCCCCCCCCCCCCCCCCCCCCCCCGTTCCCACCTCCTTCAGGGCAAAGCCTCCCCCGAGGACCGAGACCAACATGGCAGACTCAGTCCACGCAGGGCCAGTGCCCTCCTCCCAGGCCGAGCCAAGCAACCCCACACAAGCCCCAGGCTTCAAACAGCCAACCCATGCAATGAGCACAGGACTCGGTCCCACTGCCTGGATGCTTCCCAAACAGACCATGCCAACCATCTGTCTCACCCATTCAGAGGGCCTGATCAAGTTGGGGGCCCCTCAGCCACTGGCTCACAGTGCATGTGTTTCCGTTCATTTGGCCATTTGTCCCTGTGCTTTATCCAACATTGGTCTCAACAATTCTAGCTCATATAGACCCTCCTCCTTCTCGTAAATTGGACTCCCGGAGCTCCACCCGGGGCCTAGCCATGGATCTCTGCTTCCAGATCCCTCAGTCACTGGATGGGGCTTCCAGCACGACAACCAGGGTGTTTAGCCATCCCATCACCAGAGTGGGTCAGTTCCAGCTGTCTCTCAACCATTCCCAGCAGTCTATTGTGGGGGCATCTTTGTGGATTTCTGTGGGCCTCTCTAGCACTTTGCTTCTTCCTATTCTCATGTGGTCTTCGTTTATCATGGTCTCCTATTCCTTGTTCTCCCTCTCTGTTCTTGATCCAGCTGGGGTCTCCCGTTCCCCTAAGCTCTCCTTCCCTCGACCCTCACCCTTCATTTCCCCCACCTATGACCAGGCTGTTCATAAAGATCTCATCCATTTCTCCATCATTGGGCGATCCCCGTGTCTTTCTTGGGGTCCTGTTTTCCAGGTAGCCTCCCATATCTATCACCGTGCACAAAACTTAAGTCCAAGTGGATCAAGGACCTCAACATAAATCCAGCTACTCTGAACCTGCTAGAAGAGAAAGTAGGAAATAGTCTTGAATGCATTGGCATAGGAGATCACTTCCTAAATATAACACCAGTAGCTCAGACACTGAGACAATAAATCAATGGGACCTCCTGAAACTGAGAAGCTTTTGTAGAGCAAAGGATACGGTCAACAAGGCAAAGTGACAGCCTACAGAATGGGAAAAGGTCTTCACCAACCCCACATCTGACAGAGGACTGATATCCAGAATATATAAAGAACTCAAGAAATTAGACATCAAAATGCCCAATGATCCAATTAAGAAATGGGCGATAGAACTAAACATAGAATTCTCAACAGAGGAAACTCAAATGGCTGAAAGACATTTAAGGAATTGCTCAACATCCCTAATTATCAGGGAAATGCAAATCAAAACAACTCTGAGATACCACCTTACGCCAGTCAGCATGGTTAAGATCAAAAACACTGAAGACACCTTATGCTGGAGAGGATGTGGAGCTAGGGGAACTCTCCTCCACTGCTGGTGGGAATGCAAACTTGTACAGCCACTTTGGAAATCAATATGGCGCTTTCTTAGAAAATTGGGAATCAATCTCCCCCAAGATCCAGCTATACCACTCTTGGGCATATAACCAAGGAATGTTCAATCATACCAGAAGAACACTTGCTCAGCTATGTTCATATTATCATTGTTTGTAATAGCCAGAACCTGGAAACAACCTAGATGCCCTTCAACTGAAGAATGGATGAATAAAATGTGGTACATATACACAAGGGAATACTACTCAGCAGTGAGGAACAATGACATCATGAGGTTTGCAGGCAAATGGAAGGATCTGGAAAAAATTCTCCTGAGTAAGGTAACCCAGACTCAGAGAGACAAACATGGTATGTACTCACTCATAGGAGGATACTTGATGTAGAGCAAGGATGACTGTTCTTCATGATTTTTATGTCTTCCATTTTCCACTTTCTTGAAATGACTATTAGAGATCAGAGTTTCTTGGGACCACTTTTTCAGATTTTTATTCTATATAGAACTCATTTTAACTTATTTTAATGGATACATAAAAACATAAAAGTTCAAAAAGTAAATGAATACCCATGATGTGTATTAACACATGTACATGATACACAAAGTTTAAAACAAATTAAGTCTATTTTTCTCCTGGACATTTCTCTTTTCCTTGTAATGAAAACATTCAAAATCTTTTTCTCTATATTTTGAAATGCATAGTACAATGTTGCTATGTCTCTAGTCACCGTTTTGTAGAGTAACATTGCAGAATTTTCTTTCTTTATGGAAGTGTAACTTTGCACCCATTTATCAGTCTTATTACTCTGCACTCCAACCTCTGTTCAATACAACTCTGCTCTCAATTTCTATGACATCATTCGAAATTTGATATATAAGACCATATAGCTCTTGTTTTTCTATGCTTATTATGAATTTTGTGTCACCTAAATACCAGTTTCAATCCGTGCTCTCACATGACAGAACTCTTCCTTTTCGAAAAAATTCTATTCCATTGTGTACATATGTTATGTCTTCCTTCTACATTAATGTTGAACACCTGTTTTCCTCCCTTGACAAGTGAGGGTAGAGCACAGTGAATATTTCAGTGCCTTCTATCTTCTGTTATTTCATGTTCTCTTGTCTTTGCTCTTTATTCTTCAAAGATTTTCATTGTGCTCTTGGATATCATTATTTTATATCGATAGCTTCATATTAAATTTGTGTGACCTTACTACTAATCACTTAATTTCCTTTACTTGCTCTTTTACTCATTGAATTCTCTTTTTTTGTACCAATCCAATTTCCTGTTTCCCGTCAGGTTGACTTGAACTCTCACTTTCAGAATTATGGTCTTAAATGCAGGCAGGAAGTTGGCCCCTAAGACTAGTTCTAAGATCCTGAAGGATCCTTCCAATTATCATCAACAGGAGAGGGGGAAAGCAGGATTGAACTGAGGAAGAAATAGCTCTGGTCCAGGCTGAGAGAGCATCCTCTCTTTGTACACACACACTTTAAATTATCAGCTACTGGATGTAAACCACCTTGTAAACATGTGTGGCTTTTGGCAAGGCTTCATATGCAGTCAGGGCCTGAGGGGTGAGGTCTATAAGGGAAAAGTCTACTCTGGTCCTGAGGCTCTATACACTTCCCCATGGGAAAGGGACCTGGAGAGTTCTGCCCAATCTTCTTCAAACTGTGCCATATGTCCAGTGATCTTTTCCTGTGCACCTATACATTAAAATGACAATTTGTTATATAGCAAGGTCATCAGGCAAAGGAATAAAACTAAACTGCTGCCTCTCTTGCAACAAAGATTTTCATGCTCCACAAAACTGAACCTATTTATTTACATCTTTACTGTGTCCTCTCTTGTGCCAAAGTTCGAGTGAAATAACTGTAACAGAGACCTTATCAGGTTAAAATATTGACTTTCTCATTCTCCATGAACAAAATTGTTGAACTCCATTTTGGAATGGTTATATGTTTCTTTTATGGTTATAAAATTAAGAATATTTCATTTTACACATCTTAAATAAGAATTTGTAACAACGACATAAATTGATTTTACTGTACACTTACAATTAGAATTTTTAGAATTCTCAATATGTGAACTTCCTTAATGACTAGAGAACTTCCTAAGCACTTAAAATTGCTAAAGCAGCAGCTTCCCACAAATGAGTCTGAGACCACCAGGCTGTGGGTCACTCTACCTGCCATGATTGCAAAATATAGTCATGTAAAAAAGTCAGTTTCTTTGGAGAAGAACTCTGGGGTTTTCTTGGAAGAAATGTCTAGATTCCTATTCTCTAACCATGTGTGGAGTACAGTGAGTAAATCAGTTTGGAAAACTATACAGGTTTTCCCAGGTGCATTTATTTGATCATGTCTCCTGTTGATTCCAGCCTCCTGAAAATGCAATCCCCGATTTTAGGATCCCTTAGAGCCCTGGCTTTTCTGTCTTACCAACCTCTTTTCAATACTTTTCCCACATTCCTATCAGCTTCTTTCAGAAAAGTGCAATTGATTTGATATCCTAGAGCCCCCCCCCTGCCCTCCATCCTGTCTGAACTGCTGCAATTCCATGTGCTATCACATCCTCCAAGGTGAAGCCTGCTCTCTCACTGCTGCTTGACCCCAAAGGCACTACAGTGTTTCCTTTTTTATGCATTTATTTTCAATTAATTCGTCTGTTACTCAAAGTTTTATGTATTTAATGTGCTTCTTTGGTATGCGTATGCACAGTCAGACAATGACTAAATGACAGTGACAATCAAGGTAATCAACTGCTGGTTTTCTTATGTAGTTACCATCTCCTGTGCTGCTTTGAGTTCCTGGGACTTACTCTTACCACATTCCATGTAAAAATTTAACACAATTTACCTTAGCCATCATGCTTACCTAAGATCTTTGAACACATACGTTCAGTTTTAACTGTAAAATTGATGAAGAGATGGGAATTATGTTTAATCTATAAAGAGATCTTAAATATTTACATTATGTTCAATCTATAAAGAGTTATGAAATATTTACATATTAGGAGTACTAGGTCTATGTAGTGAGGGTTTTGATAATGATGCCATATGGAAGTTGGAGAAAGAAAAGTATTCAACAATGTTGGTCATATGCTGGTCAGAATATCTAATACGATGTTCAAATTCATGTTCATGCTTACCCCTGGCAGTGAAATATGTTGTATCATTATTAGTGACTACTTTTGTGTCTCTTAAATGTTGTGTACAAGATATATCTGAGTCACCTACATGACATCTATAACTGCTTGACATCACCAAATCTCTTATAGTATGATGGTCTCCTTCAGGAATAATCAGACATGATCATCAGCTACATAGTAAAGATATGTAGAAATGTCTGAAGCTATTATTTCTAAGGCTAGCTAATGTAAGACATTTATAAATTTGCTCTTAAAGATGACTTTCTTTCTTAAGAGTTATGTGTTAAAATGCAGCATTACTTTGTAGGACACTGATTTATCAGAACATTAACACCTCTGTTATTTTAAAATAGTGTGAATATATGAAATGAGTGGAGACAGGACCAAGAGCCCAGGCTTTAATATGAAACAGAGAGAAGAAAATCTATCAGGCAGCCAAGAAGCATCATTGTGACAGGTTTAGTGCTGGAATCCAGAAATGAGCATGGGATCAATGATTGGATCTGGACCCAGAAATCTGAAAGCTGTAAAGAGTAAGATTGGTGCATAATAAAGTGAAGCTTCTACCTTGGCCTAAATTAATTTGCTTGCCTTAGTTATTTACAAAGGTTTGAAGCAGTATATAAAACTGAACTGTATCTTAGTAAGTGCACAATGCTCTAACAAGTGGGCCTCAAAGCATTTCTCTATGTTAACCACTTAAATTTCAAATGTAATTTTCTGAACATTAAGTTAGAATGCTGATGCATTAATAAAATCAATAGCAATCATCATAATTATTGAATAAAAGGAAAGCCAAGATGATAGACATATTTACTTGTGATAAATGTTGGAGAGATGGAAGGAGTACATTTACTAATGGAACCACACAATCATAAACCATTTCATGCATAAATATCGAAAATAAAATTATCATTTTCCAGGAATGAAAACACTTCAAAATTATAGTGTGCTCAGCTCTAAATTGATTCTATAAATGGATTCCAGAAAATCAGTCACCAGATGGTTATATTTAAGGTGCCACTCAAGCCTCCTGCATTTTTTTTAAAGGTAGAGTCAGCTATACCCAAAACTCTATAAAGAGAGAAAAAGCAGATGTATTTTTACAGAGAATAAGATATTTAGTAAAATAACAAATACAGATTTCAAAAAGTACAAAGGCAGCTTCCAGCCATTGATACTAATACACAGAGAAGGAAAATTAATGTTTTAATTATTCATCAGGCTTAATTTCTTAGAAGTAACTCCGAGTCATCACAATCTAAAAATTCCTCATGTGCTTCATGATTGCAATTGATTGTCATCAAAAATGTTTGCTCTGCCCTCTCTCCTTCCTCAGAGGCAGTACAGGGCATGGTGCAAAGTGTGGATACTGGAATAAGACTTGCTTTTTTATAGCCTGTGTTGATAATTTTAGGTGAAGCATCTGAACTTTTCAGACTTTGGTTTTTCTGTAAAACTGACAATTGTATCCTTTAGTAGTGTTTCTGAATTGAATTAGATAGTGCCCTGCTTGACACATAATTGTTAATAATTGGTGTTACAGGTTTTAAAGAATGAAAAAAATACTAAATCAATAAGGCTAATTTGGAATTTCATTTTAGAATAGCACTAGTGTGTATATTGGTGTAGCTCACAGACAACATCCAGATGACACTGTGCAAGGGGATCTGTACAGCCTGGACTTTAGATTGTCTACTTAATTGCATACCCAGAGAACAATACTACATGCCATCCAAATATATATTCATTCCAGAAATTGTTTTCTTTTTAATACAAATAGTTGATAATTAATGAAGCTTAGTGTTCCATTAGAAGGAAAAGTATATGCTAGAGCCATCAAACTTAGAAGTTATTGAAACATAAGAATATCATCCATCCAACTGCCTGTGCTTGTAGAAAATGTGACCAACAGTTAGATAAGAACTGTCTTAAGATCATATGATTTACTCTGACATTTTGTAAAATGGAAAAACCATGATTAGCCAACTACCGAAGAATTGGTTTAGTGTGGATTTAAGATTTGTAACAGCACATACTTTAGACACCCAAAAATGCTTTTAAAATGTTGCCATGTATTTCAAGGGATGCAGCACAGGACAAACATTCAGTGACAAGCCCTAACTTTAGCGTCAGACGATAAAATGAGAAAAAAGAAGATAGCTCTTTCAACTAGCTCATTTTTTCTCTCCTTGCATGCTGTACTCTGTGCACATTGATCACAGCCTGGAACTCTCTACAGGATCTATTAGATAATATATAATAGATGATTAGATAATAGTTATTCTATGTAATATGTCTCCCTGAAAACCAAAGAAAGGTTCTGGGCTCACTATATATTGGTCTAACCACCACAACCCTGTCCCCAACTCTGTGTGGTTCAAACATCCATGTTTCATTATACTATATATTTGCCTCCCCCAATTCTTCACACAGAAAAACCGTATCATGGATAGTTAAAGTCACAAGCTAAAGTCATCTGAGAGGAACTAACTTCAATTAAGAAAATGCCTTTATAAGATCTGGCTGGAGGCAAGTCTATAGGAAAACTGATTTTCTTAATTAAAGATTGATGTGGGAGTGCCCTGCCCATTGCAGGTGGTGCCATTCCT
The DNA here is from genome assembly GCA_902168405.1 of Peromyscus aztecus. NCBI lineage: Eukaryota > Metazoa > Chordata > Mammalia > Rodentia > Cricetidae > Peromyscus > Peromyscus aztecus. The sequence goes on along the minus strand of CABHPQ010160928.1, from coordinate 2,427 downwards.
GGGCTGGTGGTCTTCAGTTCTATAAGAAAGCAGGCTGAGCAAACAATGTTGAGCAAGCCCAGTAAGCAGCACCCCTCCATGCCCTCAGCATCAGCCCCTGCCTTCAGGCTCCTACCCTGTTCTTCTTTCTATGATAGTGATGTGGAGGTGTAAGCCAAATAAACCCTTTTCTCAACAAATTGGTTTGGACACAGTGTTTCATCAGAGCAATAATAATCCTTACTAGGACAAAGTTTAAGTCAAGGATTACTGGACCTTGTTAACATCATACTAGAGCAATTTCTGATTCAATTATCAGTGAGCATCTGTCAAAGAAGAGTAGAGCTGGATATGGTAAGTCATGCATTTAATACCAGAACTCAGAGATGATGCCGAACCAAGAGAGTCATCATAAGTTCAAGGTTTGCCTAGGATACTTATTGAAATCCTGTTTCAAAGTCAAAATCAAAACCAAAACAATAAAATAAATAAGTAATACAAGTGAAGAGAAGAAAGGCAGAGAACAGGGTGTGTAGCAAAAAGTAAAATGAATAGGCAGAGGTTCATTCCTTTCCAAGATGTCGAAATTGCTAAAAATCTCAATAATGTACTCCTCCTATTCCCTTCAGAAAAGAGTGGACCTCCCCAGGAAATCAAACAAACATGGGAGATCAAGTTGCAATAAGACTAGACACATCCCCTCACATTAAGGCTGGATGAGGCAACCCAGTAGGAGGAAAAGGATACCAAAAGTCAGGCAAAAGACTCATTGACAGCCCCTGTTCCCAGTCTTAGGAGCGCCAAAGAACACCAAGCTACACAACCATAACAAATATGCAGAGGACCTAGGTCAGTCCCATGCAAACTCTTTATTGTCGGTCAATCTCTATGAGCCTGAATGAGTCATGGATAGTTGATTCTATGAGTTTTCTCGTGGAGTCGTCGACCCCTCTGGCTTCTGAAATCCTTCATCCCCCTCTTTTGTAAAATTCTCCAAGCTCCACCTAACGTTTAGCTGTGAGTCTTCTCATCTGCTCCCATCAGTTGCTGGATGAAGTCTTTCTGATGATGATTATGTTAGACTCTGGTCTATGAGTAGAGCAGAGTATCATTAAGAATCATTTCATGGACCTTTTTTTTTTTTGCCAGTTGTGTTTGGTTCTATCCTAAGTTTCTGGGCTATCTAACCTCTGGTTCCTGGCCCTCCAGGCAGTGTTATGCATGGGCTCCCTCTCTTGGCATGGGTCTCAAGCTGGACTTCTTGGCCACTGCCACAAGTTCTGCTCTACCTTTACCCCAGCATATCTTGCATGCTGGACAGACTGTAGATCAAATGTTTTGTGTCTGGTTTGGTGTCCAAATCCCTCCACTGAAAGCCTTGCTTGGTTGCAGAAGATAGGTATTTCATATCCTCCATTACTAAGAGTTCTACCTAGGGTCATCCTCATAGATTCCTGCGAGTTTCCATAGTATTAGGTTTCTACTTCACCCCTGAAATGCCCCCCCACCCGGTTCAGTCATCTCTCCCAGTATTCTCTCCCATTCCAGCCCATGACCTGATCCCTATGTTCCAATCCCCACCCACTTCCAGCCCAAGAAATCTATTCTGTTCCCCTTCCCAGGGAGATTCATTTGTTACATGTCAGTTATAGTATTTGTAATATTGAAGGTGATAGTACACTGAAAACAAATCCATCAAAAATAAGGTAAAAACATAGCTGACATGGGAAAGCACCTCATTAATAAATATTACAGAAAATTGTTATATTCCTTTGTGTCATATAAAACTGTTTTCTTCCTGTGATTTCTCATGAATAAATTAGTCTGCCATGTGTGTGTAAGTGTATGTGTGTGTGTGAGTGTGTGTGAATGTGTGTGAGGGTGTGTAAATGTGTGTGTGAGAAAGATAAAACATATATATATATGTATATACATATATATATGAGGGTTAGATTAGATCTCAATTATCATGAACAACTCATTAATAATTGTTGAATATACTGAAATAAAGGTTAATGGAAATGTCTCCATCAGTGAGAATTTGCATTCTCACTTTATGATCATGATTAAACTTTCATTTGAGATGTATCAAGTAAATACATTGAAATTTTCTTTCAGAAGTTTGTATTTTATAGTATAAATGAATGTAATAATTTCATTATATTTGGATAGTAAGTTCATAAATACATATTATAATATATTTTCTTATCTCAAGGACATGAACAATTATAAGAAGTAGCCAAACTGCATTTTTCTCTTAAAAACTTATCTTATATTTTCTATTTTGTTATTAGAGAGATGAAATGTTTTGACTTCTTGAAAATTATAAGGTACAGAATGTTAATGGGGGAAATCCTTTCAGGAATAAAAGAAGAAATCTTGCAACAGTATATAATATAAGCCAGGCCTGGTGATGCATGCCTTTAATCCCAGCACTCTGTAGGCAAA